>JAHIAM010004167.1:0-69727 GCA_021605205.1 Aegilops longissima | reverse complement strand
ACCCGAGGAGACCATGGAGAGCCCAAGGACCAAGGCCAAGCATGGAAGAGGAGAAGGAAGAAGAAGCCGGAGCAAGCGGTACTATCACTTGTGCCCAGCGGTACTACCGCTTATCATCACAAGCGGCACTACCGCCTACATCCGCCTCCACTTCCGGAAAGTCCGACAAACTTTGAGATCGAACGGCTCCAGAGCTGTATTACCGCCCATCATAGCGGTATTATCATTATGCTACTTCTTGCTGTACTTATCACCAAGGACCCAGACACCGCCTGTCTGCAGCATTGCGGTATTGGGCCGAGCCCATGTACCCTTCGCCTCACTTACACCTTCGTGGCTCTAGACTATATATACCTCCACCTCCTCCTAGTTAGGGTTAGCTTAGCTTTAGCTCATGTTTGTGTGAGAGCCTTTGCTCATCCACTTGGCTACTTCTCCTGAGCTCAGACCTCTTCGGAGAAGATCCCCAAGCGGATTCAAGACCCCTTCTAGGGTGGACCCCATCAAGACCTCCTCACGGAGAAGAACGGCCACCGCTTGTATCGCCCTTTGTTGACCTTGAATCATGTATCTCCTTTGTGTTCATCGATCTAGCACTTGTGTGATTGATCTCTTGTCGGCTGAGTGAATTCTCTCGCTTTCCCTGTTTTCCTCTTGTTCTTCCGTGTTCTTCGTGATTCACCGAGGATCCGCCCAACGTGAAAGATCGCCCACGAGGGTTCCGCTTACATCACGCCGCTACTTAGCAATCGCTAAACCAACTCCGGAAGTTATTGACCACGCCGAGCACGATCAACTCGACCACGAGGGTCTGCTTCGCGAGCAAACGAAGAACAAGCAAGAAACTGAGATTGCAATCTGGATATTGCGAATATAAGATGAAAGCTTTATTGATCAAGGTGGGGTTCTGTGACGCTTTGTCCGGTCGTTGAACACAAACGGCACGCCGGTTGCAGCTATGGCTAACTTTAATCTAAACAAAACCTAAGGTCTAAACGGTGCCCTAAGGGCTGTATATATGGAGGAAGAGGGGGAATTTCGTGGCCTTTGGTGGAGGGGTCCAAATCAACCCTAACTCTTGTTTCCCCACACATACGGACTCTAAAACAGCCTATACTTAAGTATTTCGAAATTACATGGCCTGGCTCAATAATAAGGTGACGCAGCACCTAGAATAGCCTATAAACGAATATTATGAAGTGGCATATTGTATATTTCGTCCAAGGCCTCATGCACTCATTAGGTGGCTTCAAAGTCCCGAATCATCACTTGTAACTCCGTTTGTTCCTCTATGCATGCCAACATCTCCATGCTTGAACTTGCTCCAAGGTTCATCTTTCTTGTCCATGGTAGGCCCTTCATTTGTAAGCAAAACAAATGTATCCAATTTAGGCAGATCATATTCTCATGAACATTGGAATCAAGCTACTAAGAAACGAAAGTACCGATAATTCAATTGGGCGGCGCGAGCTCTAGTAATTGGTCCAAGATGTATAGCAGCAGGGCTGTGGGTGTAACAATGGTATTGATGTCCTCATCACTCCTTCCCTTTCATCTTGAAGCTATAGTGATTGGTTCGCCCATTGTGGATGACACCACGGTCGAATTGCCATGGTCGCATCAAGAAGGAGGTGGCAACGGTCATTGGGACCACATCACACTCCAAAGTGTCTTCATAAGCACCAATTTTGAAGGAGACTTGGACCGATGCTCGACTCAGATAGTGCCGTGAGTCACTTAGCCATTGAACCTTGTAGGGTGTGGGTGCTTCCTCTCGACCAATTGTAGCTTGGAGCATAGTTCTTCACTTGCTGTTGTGGCAACTACCTCCATCGATGATGACCTTGATGGACCGCCCATTGATGCCGCTTTTGTGTGGAAGATGTGGCATCGCTGGTCTTCGCCTTGTTGATGTTGAAGAGTCAAGACCTTGGAAACAACGAGAGCGGGCTCAATCCTCATCACAAAAGACTTGATCATCTTCATCTTCATTCACTTGTCGGTGCATGGCCACTTGCTCAAGGGCTTCCATTTCCTCTTCACTCATAGAGTCATATGTGCCATCGCTGCTGAGGATCATGGTGCGCTTGTTGGTGCATTCAGATGACTTGTGGCTCGGCCACCGCAAGTGAAACACTTGAAGGAGCTTGTTTTGATGGTCTCATCGGTCGGAGTAGAGGATGAAGCACGCGCTTAAGGTTGTTTGAAGTAGGAGGAGGACGACTTGAACTTGTCGATGTCTTCTTGTAACTTGACTTGTCGTCGCTTCTTGAAGGAAGCTTGGTTGGTGTAGATGTTGGAGGAGTCGTTGAAGCTTGGTTGTTGGAGAAGTCAGAGGTCTTGGATGAGTACTTGGCGCATTTGAAGTCATCTTGTACTAGGCGCCCGCCTTTGTAGCTTGATGTACGAGCTCAATGAGGGATGAGTATGGTTGAAGTCGGCGATCTTCTTGATGGGATGATTGAGTCCGCTCAAGAAACGTGCCATAGTTTGCTCATCATCTTCCTTGACATTGCCTCAATCATGGCTATCTCCATCTCCTTGTAGTATTCTTCAACGCTTTTGTTCCTTGATTGAGTAGTTGGAGTTTCTTGAAGAGGTCGCGTTGTAGTAGGTTGGCACAAAACGTGCTCGCATGACATCCTTCATTTGAGCCCAAGTGGTGATTGGAGGTTCACCTCTTGCTTGTCGTCAGCCAATGATTTGTTCCCACCATATTAGCACATAATCTTGGAACTCAAGTGATGCCATAGCGATTTTCTTCGCTTCATCGAAGTTGTGCAAACGGAAGATTTTGTCAACCTTCAATGCCCATGAGAGGTAGTCTTCGGGTCATTGCTTCCATTGAACTTGGGCATGGTGAATTTTAGCTTGTCAGAGCGCTGTTTTTCATTGTGTTGTTGGCGATGTTGATGATGACGCCCTTGACGTGGAATGTACTGCCTTCATGTTGCTCTTGGCGCGGAGGAAGACCATGATCAACTTGCTCTTGTTGAACTTGATGTTGAGGTGGAGCTTGACGAGCTTGTGGAGGAGCTTGAGGAACTTGACGTTGTACATGAGGTTGGTAGTTCCTCTCTTGGATTTCTTCTCAAGGGCTTCTCTTGATTGCGCTGCTCATGATTGCGTTTGGCGAAGGCTCTACTTGATTCTTGAAGGGCACGCTATACCAAGAGCTTGCGCTTCACGTTGTTGTTGTTGAAGACGTTGAGCCTTGGCGCCTTGTTCGCCTTTGGTGACGACGTGCTCTTTCTTCCTCTTGTTGGCGCATTTAAGACGTTGTCGTTTTGGGCTTGAGCAAAAGCCTCTTGGTTTGATTGAGGACGAGGAACTTGATCATCGACTTGCTCTTGTGAATGCTTGTCATGTAGCGGTTGCGAGATGCATGACGGTTCCTTGGCGCTGCTCGTCAAGAGTGTTCGGCGACGGTACTTGAGTCGAGAAGGTGTCGCTTGAATGTCGACTGAGCGTCTGGCCTTGCCGATGAAGAAGTGGAATGATGTCGTGTTCTCATCAACGCGCGGATCTCGGCCCATTCTTGCATCATTCTCTTCCTTGTGAGCCTCGAACTTGTTGTCGGCGGTAGTCTCTTGTACGCTGTTCGGAGAGTCGCAAGTCGGTGGCGAGGTTGTCGGCGCAACCGCCATTGCTTGTTGTTCTTGGTGCAACGCTCACAGCACCAAAGAGGTGGCTCTTGGTGACGATGAGGACATGTCGCCGCCTTTTCTCGATGAAGAGTGGGTTGGTAGAAGAACTTGGCCTATCCATCATTCCAAATAAGATGTGAGTGGTAGAACGGAAAGAACTTATACCAATGTACCTTTGACCGATGTTGAAAATGAATCAAGTTCACTCAAATGCGACAATGAAATAGCACTCTTGGTACCGATTCTTGTCGGTTCTCACACCTACACAAATGAAAGCTTATGGTGGAGCTCGTTAGGACGGTGGCACAAAATTTGATGCGATTGTAAGTGAGACTCAATAAAGTTGAAAAGATTCGCAAATTCGCAAATGTAACAAGTAGACCAAGCAAGTAGTGGTACACTAAACACACACGAAAATAGATAAGTGGGATTGTGCAAACCAAAAGTGAGCCAAAATGTGGAAACCACGAGAATGCTCTTGTTGCACAATACTAGAGAGACGCTTAGCACGATTGCAATAAAAGGCGGATACGCCGATTTGTGCACAACCTATTAGGCAAAATGCAACGATCTCTATCCCAAGTATGCTATATGTATGATATTTCGTGCTATGATCCAAGATGATCGGATATGACAATCTTAATGTTGTATGATGCTATGGTTCTGCTTATAAGCTCTTTGCTTATCTTTCCTCTTGCTTAAAAGCTTGGGTGGCTCTTTCACTTTTGAGCTCTTTTCTTATGCAAACTTCACTAACCAAGATAGCAATTGTGTATGCTATGACAACATTGTGACACACAAGTTGAACTCAAGATATGCACCACTATGGTATGCTATGTATGCTACGGAGTATGATCACTAAAGTGCACAAGTCACGCTGTCGGCAATACTCAATGGCTAGTCTCGATGGGTAAGCAACGCAAAAGTAAGGCTATGTGGTTATCAATGCAATTATGTAGAGAAGACAAAGATGTCGCCGAGGTTACCGCCCTGACGATGATGAGTCCTTGCCAAGATGAGCGGTGGTGATGTTGACGCCGAACCGCACTCTATATAGCCGAAACACAATAGGACACGGAACCACAACCCAAATTCTCAAAGACCAAAAGCGAAAATGTGGTAGCGGAAAGTGGAGGTGGTATAGCGGATGATGTGGTTTAAGCCCTAGGCAAAGATGCCGATGTTCGAAAATTTGATGGTGTCAAAAGGTGGTGAAACCAAGGTGAGGACTTCGGCACGCCGATAGCTTCAAATGAGCCAAAGAACACTCAAATCGGAGTTCGAGGAAAAGTTATGATGAAAATGGTGAAAGCTCAAGGCTGAATCGCCAGGCGGTAGTACTGGGGGAGGGCGGTAGTACCGCTCGTGTCGGGATTTTTCGATTATTTCGCTGAACGGGGTCAAGGTAGTGCTGCATTCAGCGGTAGTACTCATTAGGAGGGCGGTAGTACTGCCTCAGCGGTAGTACCGCTTAGGAGGGCGGTAGTACGCCTCAGCCAGTAGTACCGCTTTGAGGGCGGTAGTACCGCCGGCCGGATTTTCTCGATTGCTCAATCAAGGCGCGATTTTGGGGCGGAAATGGTGATTTCGGGTCAAAATTGATGGATTTTGTGGATGGAAAGAGGTGAAACTTGGGGAGATGCTAGATCGACTGAAACCAAGCAAATCCACTGATCAAAATCAACAAAATTTCATCACACTAACAAATCACAAAAAAATTTGGGGCTATTTTTGTGGGGAATTTTCGAATTAGGACAAAACAACAAAATCAAGCTAGAAAAGAGGGTAGGGCTCCAATAACGTGATCAACGTGGCTCATGATACCATGATGATGTAGGGCGAACCCTAGGTTAACGATCTTTCACGCTTGAGGGAATCCTCACGAGGAACACGAAGAACGAGCGAAGAACACGAGGGAAAACACGGGAGAACGAGAGAGAGATCACCAACCGACAAGAAAACGATCACACAAGTGCTAGATTATCAAACACATAGAGTGGCACAAGATTCAAGGACAACAAAGGATAGGATACAAGGGTAGCCGCTTTTCTCCGAGAGGAGGTCTTGAGGGGTCCACCCTAGGAGGGGGTCTTGAACTGCTTGGGGATCTTTCTCCAGAGAGTCCCGATCTCAAGGAGAAGTAGCCAAGAGGATGAGCAAAGGCTCACACCAAATATGAGCAAATCCAAAGCTAACCCTAGAAAGGATGAGGGAAGGTCTATTTATAGTCTAGGACCTCCAAGGTAAGTTGGGGCTAAACAAGTACATGGGCCTCGCCCAAACGCTGACGCAGTGGGCGGTAGTACTGTTGTTTCATGGCGGTAGTACTGCCAGCGGTAGTACTGCTTTGTGGGCTGTAGTACTCGCTTTCAGCGGTAGTACCGCTTATCTTGAGCGGTAGTACCGCCCGACGCTGCTCGATTCCTGGAGTGTGTCGGGTTTTATGGAAGTAGGTTTGGATGGAGAGCGGTAGTACTTTGGCTCCCAGCCGTAGTACCGCTTGGCTTGAGCGGTAGTACCGCCTCCCCGACTCGCAGTTCTTCCTCTTGCTCTTGGTGTCCATCTTGAGCTGTAGCTTCCTAGGTTGGTTCCTTGGTACCTAAGCATGCACAACATTCCGGATTGAGGTAGTAGCCATGTCTCGAGAGGGTCATATGATATTTCACTAAGGAGAGAAGTCACCTTGTCTCGAGGGCTCGAGCTCGTGGCTCTCGCCATGGGTCCTTTGGAGCTTGGTGAGGCGACTGAAGGTCCATGGGATGATCAAGGATGCTCCATCATCTAGTAATTGGTCCAAGATGTATAGCAGCAGGGGCTGTGGGTGTAACAATGGTATTGATGTCCTCATCAACATGCGGAGGTCGAGGCCACAAGTCCTTCGAGTGCACAAATAAGCGCACCATGATCCTCAACGACGACGGAACATATGACTCAATGAGTGAAGGAGAAATGGAAGCCCTTGAGCAAGTGGCCATGAACCGACAAGTGAACAACGATGATGACAATGATCAAGTCTTTTGAGACGAAGATTCAAGTCCCGCTCTTGTTGTCTCCATGGTCTTGACTCTTCAACATCAACAAGACGAAGATCAAAGATGCCATATCTTCCACACAAAAAGGCCGGCATCAATGGAAGGTCCGTCAAGGTCATCATCGATGGAGGGAGTTGCCATAACTTAGCAAGTGAAGAACTATGCTCCAAACTCCAATTGGTCAAGATGAAGCACGCGCACTCTACAAGGTTCAATGGCTAAGTTTACACCGCACCATACAAGTCGAGCATAGAGTACAAGTCTCTTTCAAGATCGGCGCCTATGAAGACATTTTGGAGTGTGATGTCCTTCCGATGACCATTTGCCACCTCCTTGTGATGAGGACATCAATACCATTGTTACACCCACAGCCCCTGCTGCTATACATACCGGACCAATTACTAGAGCTCACAAGACGCCAATTAAATTATCGTGTACTTTCGCTTTTTGGTAATGATTCTAATGTTCATGAGAATATGATGCTGCTTAAATTGGATACATTTGTTTTGCTTACAAATGAAGGGCCTAGCTTGGACAAGAAAGATGAACATTGAGCAAGTTCAAGCATGGAGATGTTGGCATGCGCAAGGGGAACAAGAACGGAGTTACAAGTGATGATTCCAGACTTTGAAGCCACCCTAATGAGTGCATGAGGCCTTGGACGAAATATACAAGATGCCACTTCATAATATTCGTCCATAGGCTATTCTAGGTGCTGCACACCTTATTATTGGGCCAGGCCCATGTAATTTCGAAATACTTAAGTATAGGCTGTTTTAGAGTCCGATGTGGGGAACAAGAGTTAGGGTTGATTTCGACCCTCCACCAAGGGCCACGAAATTCCCCTCTTCCTCCATATATACAGCCCTTAGGGCACCGCTTAGACCTTGGGTTTTGTTTAGATTAAAAGTTCGCCATAGCTGCAACTTCGCATTTCGCTTGTGTTCAACGACTGCATAAAGGCGCCACAGTAACCCCACCTTGATCAATAAAGCTTTCATCTTATATTCGCAATATCCAGATTGCAATCTCAGCTTCTTGCTTGTTCTTCGCTTGCTCGCAGGAAACAGCCCTCGTGGTCGTTGATCGTGTTCGCGGGTCAATAACCCTCGAAGTTGGTTTAGCGATTGCTAAGGCGCGACGCCTCGCACGTCAGAGTCGGATCGCCAAGGTCGACTCCTCCGTAAACGATAGCCACCATCTCATCGAAACATCGGACACCTTTGCCTCTATCAAGTGGTATCAGATTTTCAGTTGTTGCTCGTGAGATTTTACAGCTTTTCGAGATTAGATCGAGTCTGTTCTTCATACCTAAAGTCCACGAAAAAAGCCACAAAAAAATTAGGTTAGTTCATCATATCCAACCAATCTGAGCCTTTGCATAATCTTTTTAGGGTTTTGCTTTGTTGAATTTATGCGTTGCATCGCCGTGTCTAGTTGCTGGTCTTAGCGCCTAGTCTTTAGAGTTTCGAGTTCGTCATAAGTTGTCACGCCGCCACCGCACCATCATCATCGCCTCGCCACCTACCATCACCACTTCAACTCCGATCCATATACCACCACCAATCCGTGTCCATATACCACCACCGATCCATATCCATATACTACCACCGCTACCACCACCGCTGCCATATACCACCACCATATATCCACCACCAATCCGAAGTTCCTTGCATATTAGGGTTGTTTTCGAGATCCATCTAGTTTCCGATTCGTGTTTCTTTGCCGAGTAGGTTTCGAAAAAAAAAATTTCCACCTTTTAGGCCCAAAATTTTCCAAAACGCACTTGTCAAAAAAATTTCGCTATCCTATTTTTAGGTGTTTCTAAGTGGATTGAGACAACAAGATTATAGAAAGTTTTTTGACCTGCTTCAGCTTTTGGGTCCGGCAAATAAAAAAAAATTTTTTTTGTCGAAAAATTTCGTGCCCATCCCGCATTGACCTGGAAGAGTTTTGAGACACTCGCCATTATAGTGATTTTTCGCAAAAAAAAAAAAAGAGCAAAAAAAAAAAAAGCAAAAAAAAAAAAAAAGAGCGAAAAAAAAATTTCCAGAGTGTGCTTTTCCGTTGTTTCCGCAGCAGCCGTGATTTTGTTAGTGTTCTAGGCTCGCCTCTAGCACGGTTCAGCCTAGGACCAAAGACAAGACTGCTGCTGAGCGCTTATTCAACTTTGCATCTCTCAATTGATTATTGCTAACCTTTTTTGCTACCATATTATAAGCCTTCCCAGCTCCACATACATCTACATCGTATGCTTGACTCTCCCCGTAATCGCCTATCCAAGCTTTGAGAGTTTTGACTACATCGGTTGCCGATCACCGCCGCCGGGTAAGAACCGTAAGAATTTGAGATTTGCTTGACGGATTTGTGATCGCCCACCACACCACCACCACCACTTCCTAGTAGTCCGTCAATCATATTCTTGTGTGTTTCTATTGTCGCTAACCATGGCAGGATCACAAGTCGATTTAGACCGACCGGGAGAACATGACAAACAAAGCGCTACATGATAAGTTTCAACAAATGATGAGGGCAGGTGGACGATGTGCTAAATAGATTTGAAGAGGCCATGGAGAAGATAGATGGCATTGAGAAGGCGTCAAACAAAGCTCGATAACAAGTTTAATGAATTGCTCGCTGCCTACCACCACCACCACCGGCTGCACCTAACGCACCTCTACTACAACAACACGGACTACCTCCACATCGCGAAACAGCCCTCCGCCGAGCTTCCCGTGTCCTCTTCACCGCCAAGCTGCCGGTGCAGCTGTTGATACTTCGTGGCTCCCGCCGCAAGGGGGAGGATGATTATGTGAGAGCTTACGAGGATGAGGTTGATCAACATCGAACTACGCGCAACCACCAGCACCACAACCACCAGTGTCGCCCACATGCAAATAATGGCAATGTTCGCTCCCTTCAGTACGAGATCATGACCATCTCCCTAAACTGAAATTGAATATTCCACCATTTGAGGGTAGATATGTTCCTGATATATATCTTACTTGGGAGTTAGAAACTGAACAACGATTTACATGTTTACAATATCCCGAGGAGAGACGTGTTCCTCGCTGCTGTTTGTGCTTTCACTAGCTTTGCATGTGTTTGGTGGTCTGAACATTGTAGATTATATCCTGCTCCAGCTACTTGGGCTGCTTTGAAAACTGCTATGCGATCTCGCTGTTCCACCATATTATCAACGTGAATTACTTCAAAATTGCAGCGCTTAAGACAAGGAAAAATTCGTAGAAGAATATTATCGAATTACAAACCGGCTTGATTAGATGTGGTATTGTTGAGGAGAATGAAGCTATGCTTGCACGCTTTCTCGGGTGGATTAAATAGAGAGATTCAGACCATTCTAGACTACAAGGATTATAATAATATCACCGATTATTCCATCTTGCTTGTAAAGCTGAACGTGAAGTGCAGGATCGATGTGCCTTGGCGCGACTAACTTTTCTCGCAGGTCGACCTTCATCATGGACACCACGCATCATCTACTTCCACACGCTCTACTACACCGCACCTCCGCCGGCTGCCACCTCCAACCGTGATACAAGAAAGCAGTGCACAACCACCACTATCTCGCCAAGAGTACACCGCTGGGCCTACAGAGCTCTTCTTCTTCCATGGCGCCAACAGGCACACAAGTGATATTATTTGTCGTCGCTGTAAGGGAAGAGGACATTTTATGAGAGAATGCCAATCTCAGCGGTGATGATTGCTACCGAGGATGGTGGGTATGAGTCCGCTAGTGACTATGATGAAGAGACTTTGGCTCTTATTACACATGAAGAACACGGTGGAGATGATTCTGATCTTGAGACGCAATACATGGCTGTCAAGATGCCGACAGTATGAATGTTTAGTTGCTCAACGTGTTTTGAGTGTGCAGGTTACACAAGCTGAGCAAAATCAGAGGCATAACTTGTTCCATACAAAGGAGTTGTGAAGGAACGCTCTATTCAAGGCCATCATAGATGGAGGGAGCTGCAACAACTTGGCTAGCATGGATATGGTGGAGAAGCTTTCTCACCACAAGACCACATCCACATCCTTACTACATCCAATGGTTCAACAACAGCGCAAGGTTAAGGTAACACGATCGCTCGTGTGCATTTTAGTATCTCTACATATGCTGATTATGTTGATTGTGATGTGGTACCTATGCAAGCATGTTCCTTATTACTTGGTAGACCATGGCAATTTGATAAAATTTCTGTACACCATGGTAGAAACAATCAGATACTCTTGTTCACAAGGATAAAAATATTACTTTGCTTCCTATGACTCCTGATTCCATTTTGAAAGATGATATTAATAGAGCTAATAAAGCAAAACAGAGAAAATAAGAGTGAAAATCAGATTGTGGCAAAAGAATTTGAGCAACAAATGAAGCCTAATAATAAACCATCTAATGTTGCTTCTGAAATTAAACTGAAAAGTGCATGTTTATTTGCCACCAAATCTGATATTGATGAGCTAGATTCTAGCAAATCTGTTTGCTATGCTTTTGTGTGCAAAGAGGCATTATTTTCATTCGAGGACGGTTTTCCTCTTTGCCCCTCGCTGTCACTAACATTTTGCAGAGTTCACGACGCCTTCCCACAAGACGTGCACCGGATTACCACCTATTCGAGGGATTGAGCATCAAATTGACTTAATTCCCGTGCATCGCTACCCAACCGCACACCATACCGCATCAATCCAGAGGAGACGAAGGAGATTATGCGCCAAGCACAGTGAGCTGCTCGACAAAGGTTATATACGCCAATCTCTTAGTCCTTGTGCTGTTCCTATTATACTAGTGCCTAAAAGGATGGTACGTCACAGATGTGTGTTGATTGTAGAGGCATTAATAATATTACTATTCGTTATCGCCATCCTATTCCTAGGCTAGATGATATGCTTGATGAATTGAGTGGCTCTACAATATTCTCCAAAGTTGATTTATGAGTGGATACCATCAAATTCGTATGAAATTGGGAGATGAATGGAAAACAGCATTTAAAACTAAGTTTGGATTATATGAGTGGTTAGTCATGCCTTTTGGGTTAACTAATGCACCTAGTACTTTCATGAGATTAATGAACGAAGTTTTACGTGCTTTCATTGGACGATTTGTGGTAGTTTACTTTGATGATATACTGATTTATAGCAAATCTTTGGAAGAACATTTGGAACATTTACGTGTTGTTTTTAATGCTCTACGTGATGCACGCTTGTTTGGTAACCTTGGGAAGTGCACCTTTGCACCGAATTTAGTATCTTTTCTTGGCTATGTTGTTACTCCACAGGAATTGAAGTTGATAAAGCCAAGATTGAAGCTATTGAGAGTTGGCCGCAGCCCAAAACGGTCACACAAGTGAGGAGTTTTCTTGACTCGCTGGTTTCTATAGGCGCTTTGTGAGAGACTTTAGCACCATTGCTGCACCTCTCAATGAGCTTACAAAGAAGGATGTGCCTTTTGTTTGGGGTACCGCATGTGAAGAAGCCTTCACGGTATTGAAAGATAAGTTGACACATGCCCTTTACTCCAACTTCCTGACTTTAATAAGACTTTTGAGCTTGAATGTGATGCTAGTGGAATTGGATTAGAGGTGTGTTATTACAAGATGGCAAACCTGTTGCATACTTTTCTGAAAAATTGAGGGCCTAGTCTGAACTATTCTACTTATGACAAAGAATTATATGCTCTTGTTCGACTTTAGAGACATGGCAACATTATTTATGGCCCAAAGAATTTGTTATACATTCTGATCATGAATCTTTGAAACATATTAAAAGTCAAGCTAAACTGAATCGTAGACATGCTAAATGGGTTGAATTCATTGAGACTTTCCTTATGTCATTAAACACAAGAAGGGTAAAGAAAATGTTATTGCTGATGCTTTGTCTCGTCGCTATACTATGCTTTCACAACTTGACTTCAAAATATTTGGTTTGGAGACCATCAAAGATCAATATGTGCATGATGCTGATTTTAAAGATGTAATGCAGAATTGTAAAGAAGGAAGAACATGGAACAAGTTCGTTATTAATGATGGTTTTGTGTTCCGTAACAAGCTATGCATTCCTGCTAGCTCTGTTCGCCTTTTGTTGTTGCAGGAGGCGATGGAGGAGGATTAATGGGACACTTTACGCCAAGAAGACGGAGGATATACTTGCTACACATTTCTTTTGGCCAAAGATGAGACGGATGTTGAGCGCTTTGTTGCTCGCTGCACTACATGTCAAAAAGCTAAGTCACGACTCAATCCTCATGGTTTATATATGCCTTTGCTCGTGCTTAGTGTTCCTTGGGAGGATATATCTATGGACTTTGTTTTAGGTTTACCTCTAACAAAGAAGGGAGGGATAGCATATTTGTTGTCGTGGATAGATTCTCTAAAATGGCACACTTTATACCATGTCATAAAAGCGATGATGTCGTTAATGTTGCTGATTTGTTCTTTCGTGAAATTATTCGCTTGCATGGTGTGCCAAATACTATTGTTTCAGATCGTGATACTAAATTTCTTAGCCACTTTTGGAGATGTTTATGGGCTAAGTTGGGGACTAAACTGCTTTTAGTACTACTTGTCACCCCCAAACCGATGGATAAACTGAAGTAGTCAATAGAACATTGTCTACTATGCTTAGGGCTGTTTTGAAGAATAATAAGAAAATGTGGGAAGAATGCTTGCCTCATATTGAATTTGCTTATAATCGCTCATTGCATTCTACTACTAAGATGTGCCCTTTGAAATTGTGTATGGCTTCCTACCGTGCACCTATTGATTTGTTGCCTCTTCCATCTTCGGAGAAGGTTAATTTTGATGCTAAAGAACGTGCTGAATTGATTTTAAAATGCATGAGATAACTAAGGAAAACATTGAGCGATGAATGCTAAATATAAACTTGCTGGAGATAAGGGTAGAAAACATGTTGTCTTTGCACCGGAGATCTTGTTTGGTTACATTTATGTAAGGATAGGTTTCTAATTTGCGCAAATCAAAGCTAATGCCACGTGTCGATGGTCCATTTAAGGTGTTAGAGAAAATAAATGATAATGCATATAAACTTGAGCTGCCTCGCAGATTTTGGGGTTAGTCCCACTTTTAACATTGCAGATTTGAAGCCTTATTTGGGTGAGGAATATGAGCTCCGTCGAGGACGACTTCATTTCAAGAAGGGAGGATGATGAGGACATCAATACCATTGTTACACCCACAGCCCCTACTGCTACATATACTCGGACCAATTACTAGAGCTCACAGACGCCAATTAAATTATCGTGTACTTTCGCTTTTGGTAATGATTCTAATGTTCATGAGAATATGATGCTGCTTAAATTGGATACATTTGTTTTGCTTACAAATGAAGGCCCTAGCTTGGAGAAGGATGGACATTGAGCAAGAACAAGCATGGAGATAATGCCATGCTAAGGGGAACAAGAACGGAGTTACAAGTGATGATTTCAGGACTTTGAAGCCACCATAATGGGTGCATGAAGCCTTGGACGAAATATACAAGATGCTACTTCATAAATGTCGTCCCGAGGCTATTCTAGGTGCTGCATCACCTTATTAGTGGGCCAGGCCCATGTAATTTCGAAATACTTAAGTATAGGCTGTTTTAGAGTCCGTATGTGGGGAAACAAGAGTTAGGGTTGATTTCGACCCTCCACCAAGGGCCACGAAATTCCCTCTTCCTCCATATATACAGCCCTTAGGGCACCGCTTAGACCTTGGGTTTTGTTTAGATTAAAAGTTCGCCATAGCTGCAACTTCGCTGCATTTCGCTTGTGTTCAACGACTGCATAAAGGCGCCACAGTAACCCCACCTTGATCAATAAAGCTTTCATCTTATATTCGCAATATCCAGATTGCAATCTCAGCTTGCTTGTTCTTCGCTTGCTCGCAGGAAACAGCCCTCGTGGTCGTTTGATCGTGTTCGCGTGGGTCAATAACCCTCGAAGTTGGTTTAGCGATTGCTAAGGCGCGACGCCTCGCGACGTCAGTAGTCGGATCGCCAAGGTCGACTTCTACGTAAACGATAGCCACCATCTCATCGAAATCATCGCTTGACACCTTCAAACGCACGATGCCTCTATCAAAAGATTATGCAAAGGCTTAGATTGGTTCTTGATATGATGAACTAACCCTAATTTTTTTTGTGGCTTTTTCGTGGACTTTAGGTATGAAGAACAAACTCGATCTAATCTACGTAAAACTGTAAAATCTCACCGAGCAACCCGAAAATCTGATACCACTTGATAGAGGCAAAGGTGTCCCATCTTTCGATGAGATGTTGGTTTTCGCTTTGGAGGAAGTCGACTTTGACGATCCGATCACGAACGGCGAGGACGCCGCGCTTTAGCAATCGCTAAACCAACTCCGAGAGGTTATTGACCACGCCGAGCACGATCAACCTCGACCACGAGGGTCTGCTTCTCGCGAGCAAACGAAGAACAAGCAAGAAACCGAGATTGCAGTCTGATATTGCTAATATAAGATGAAAGCGTTATTGATCAAGGTGGGGTTCTGTGACGCCTTTGTCTGGCCGCTGAACACAAACGGCACGCGGTTGCAGCTATGGCTAACTTTTAATCTAAACAAAACCTAAGGTCTAAACGGTGCCCTAAGGGCTGTATATATGGAGGAAGAGGGGGAATTTCGTGGCCTTTGGTGGAGGGGTCCAAATCAACCCTAACTCTTGTTTCCCCACACATACGGACTCTAAAAACAGCCTATACTTAAGTATTTCGAAATTACATGGGCCTGGCTCACTAATAAGGTGACGCAGCACCTAGAATAGCCTCGGACGACATTTATGAAGTAGCATCTTGTATATTTCGTCCAAGGCTTCATGCACCCATTATGGTGGCTTCAAAGTCCTGAAATCATCACTTGTAACTCCGTTTGTTCCTCTTGCATGGCATTATCTCCATGCTTGTTCTTGCTCCAATGTCCATCCTTCTCCAAGCTAGGGCCTTCATTTGTAAGCAAAACAAATGTATCCAATTTAGGCAGCATCATATTCTCATGAACATTAGAATCATTACCAAGAAACGAAAGTACCTGATAATTTAATTGGCGTGCGCGAGCTCTAGTAATTGGTCCAGTATATGTAGCAGTAGGGGCTGTGGGTGTAACAATGGTATTGATGTCCTCATCATCAAGTATATTAAAGGTAAGGAAAATGTTGTGGCGGATGCACTTTCCCCTATATGCACGCTTGTTACTCAACTTGAATTGAATGTCATTGGTTTTGAGACATAAAAGACTTGTATGAGCATGATCCTACATTTGCTATTCCTTATGCCAAGTGTTTGACGCATACTTCTTGGGATCGATACTACATCAAAGATGGATATCTTATGAAAGCTAACAAACTTTGCATCCCCGAGTCCTCTCTTCGCTTGTTGCTTTTGCAGGAATCTCATGGAGGCGGACTCATGGGACACTTTGGACGCAACAAGACATTTTATACGCTCTCCAAGAACTACTTTTGGCCCAAGATGTTTCGCGACGTCAATCGCTTCACCAACCGATGCTCTACATGTCGCAAAGCTAAGTCTAAAGCCCAATCTCATGGCCTTTACATGCCACTTCCAATTCCATATCAACCATGGGAAGATATTAGCATGGATTTTGTGCTTGGTTTGCCTAGAACTAGAAATGGCAAGGATTTCGTTTTTGTTGTTGTGGACCGATTCTCCAAAATGGCTCATTTCATTCCTTGCAACAAGATAGACGATGCTTCACATGTTGCAAATTTGTTTTGTAGGGAAATATTGCGCCTTCATGGAGTGCCAAAGACGATTGTCTCGGACCGCGACGTCAAGTTCTTGAGTTACTTTTGGAAGACCTTGTGCGCCAAGCTCGGAATCAAGCTTTTGTTCTCTTCGGCATACCATCCACAAACCGACGGCCAAATGGAGGTGACGAACCGCACGCTTCCACTCTACTACGCGGTTGATAAAGAAGAACATCAAGGAGTGGAGGAGTGCCACCTATCGCCGAAAGTACGCCTACAACCGCGCAAGACATTCGACTACCGGAAGTCCCCTTCGAGGTCGCTTCACGGCTTTAATCCATTGTCACCATTAGACATTCTACCTCTACCGCTACAAGAGCGCACAAACATCGACGCGAGTGCCCGAATCAACTTCCTCAAGAAGATGCATGAAGATACAAGGAACACCAACGAGCGCCAAGTACAACGACTCGCGACCAAGCTCAACGTCAACAAGCAACCCATGATATTCAACGTTGGAGATCTTGTGTGGCTACATGATGCGGAGCATCCTACGGTCATCACCATGTCAAGAGTTCGCTTGGCAAGTGACACGCATGACCTCTTCTTCACATACACAAAGGTGAATCTTCTCCTTACACGTGCTCACTTGACCCCTTCGAGGATGGTATACTACTTGACACTTCCCCGTGCATGCATAGGTATTGCCTGAGCGCCCTGATGTCAAGGAGGAGTGCAGCCCCAAGGAACGACTACACCATCCGCGAGGGAAGCCTCGAAGCGACGACGAAGAAGACGGAGTCAGCAGAGGTTACAGCCCCGGACATCCGCCCCAGCCGACATCCGCCTTTCACGAAGCCCGACATCCGCCCGAGCCCCAGACTCCGACATCCGGCGCCCATCATAACACGCCACCGCAACTCAGCCAGATTACAGGCCCGACATCCGCCTCAGCCCTTGACATCCGGCTTCCCACGGCCCCCGATATCCGCCACTCAGCCCGAAATCCGCTCACCCGCACCATTCGGCCAACTGTACTTCGCCAGCCCGACATCCGCCCCTAGCCCGACATCCGGCGCTCGGGAAAGCCCGGACATCCGCCCGACGCCCGACATCCGCCTCCTCGCTCAAGCAAGAAGGCATCCGGACTTGTCCCTTGTACCCCTTCGCCCCGAGACTATATATACTTCATCCCTTCCTCTTTTTAGGGTTAGCTTTGGATTAGCTCATGTTTAGGTGAGAGAGCCTTGCTCATCCACTTGGCTACTTCTCCTTTCGAGATCAGACCTCTACGGAGAAGATCCCTGCGGATTCAAGACCCCTTCTAGGGCGGACCCATCAAGACCTCCTCTCGGAGAAGAACGGCTACCGTTGTATCTTATGATAGAGGCAAAGGTGTCCCGATGTTTCGATGAGATGGTGGCTATCGCTTCGTGGGAGTCGACTTTGACGATCCGACTACGAACGCAGCGAGACGCCGCGCTTTAGCAATCGCTAAACCAACTTCCGAGGGTTATTGACCACGCCGAGCACGATCAACCTGACCACGAGGGCCTGCTTTCGCGCGAGCAAACGAAGAACAAGCAAGAAACTGAGATTGCAATCTGGATATTGCGAATATAAGATGAAAGCTTTATTGATCAAGGTGGGGTTCTGTGACGCTTTGTCCGGTCGTTGAACACAAACGGCACGCGGGTTGCAGCTATGGCTAACTTTTAATCTAAACAAAACCCAAGGTCTAAACGGTGCCCTAAGGGCTGTATATATGGAGGAAGAGGGGGAATTTCGTGGCCCTTGGTGGAGGGGTCCAAATCAACCCTAACTCTTGTTTCCCCACACATACGGACTCTAAAACAGCCTATACTTAAGTATTTCGAAATTACATGGGCCTGGCCCAATAATAAGGTGACGAAGCACCTAGAATAGCCTATGGACGAATATTATGAAGTGGCATCTTGTATATTTCGTCCAAGGCCTCATGCACTCATTAGGGTGGCTTCAAAGTCCTGAATCATCACTTGTAACTCCGTTTGTTCTCCTTGCGCATGCCAACATCTCCATGCTTGAACTTGCTCCAAGGTTCATCTTTCTTGTCCATGGTAGGCCCTTCATTTGTAAGCAAAACAAATGTATCCAATTTAGGCAGCATCATATTCTCATGAACATTAGAATCATTACCAAGAAACGAAAGTACCGATAATTCAATTGGCGGCGCGAGCTCTAGTAATTGGTCCAAGATGTATAGCAGCAGGGGCTGTGGGTGTAACAATGGTATTGATGTCCTCATCATCCTCCCTTCTTGAAATGAAGTCGCCCTCGACGGAAGCTCATCTTCCTCACCCAAATAAGGCTTCAAATCTGCAATGTTAAAAGTGGACTAACCCCAAAATCTGCAGCAGCTCAAGTTTATATGCATTATCATTTATTTTCTAACACCTTAAATGGACCATCAGACGTGGTATTAGCTTTGATTTGCGCAAATTAGGAAACCTATCTCACGCAAATGTAACCAAACAAGATCTCCAGTGCAAAGACAACATGTTTTCTACCCTTATCTCCAAAGAAGTTTATATTTAGCATTCATACGCCAATGTTTTCCTTAGTTAACTCATGCATTTTTAAAATCAATTCAGCACGTTCTTTAGCATCAAAATTAACCTTCTCCAAGATGGAAGAGGCAACAAATCAATAGGTGCACGAGGTAGGAAGCCATACACAATTTCAAAAGGGCACATCTTAGTAGTAGAATGCAATGAACGATTATAAGCAAATTCAATATGAGGCAAGCATTCTTCCCACATTTTCTTATTATTCTTCAAAACAGCCCTAAGCATAGTAGACAATGTTCTATTGACTACTTCAGTTTGTCCATCAGTTTGGGGTGACAAGTAGTACTAAAAGCAGTTTAGTCCCCAACTTAGCCCATAAACATCTCCAAAAGTGGCTAAGAAATTTAGTATCACGATCTGAAACAATAGTATTTGGCACACCATGCAAGCTTAATAATTTCACGAAAGAACAAATCAGCAACATTAACAAAGATCATCGCTTTTATGACATGGTATAAAGTGTGCCATTTTCGAGAATCTATCCACGACAACAAATATGCTATCCTCCCTTCTTTGTTCGAGGTAAACCTAAAACAAAGTCCATAGATATATCCTCCCAAGGAACACTAGGCACAGTGCAAAGGCATATATAAACCATGAGGATTGAGTCGTGACTTAGCTTTTTGACATGTAGTGCAGCGAGCAACAAAACGCCAACATCCCGCCTCATCTTTGGCCAAAAGAAATGTGTAGCAAGTATATCCTCCGCCTTCTTGACGCCAAAGTGTCCCATTAATCCTCCTCCATGCGCCTCCTGCAACAACAAAAGACTAACAGAGCTAGCAGGAATGCATAGCTTGTTAGCACGAACACAAAACCATCATTAATAACTAACTTGTTCCATGTTCTTCCTTCTTTACAATTCTGCATTACATCTTTAAAATCAGCATCATGCACATATTGATCTTTGATGGTCTCCAAACCAAATATTTTGAAGTCAAGTTGTGAAAGCATAGTATAGCGATTTAGACAAAGCATCAAGAATAACATTTTCTTTACCCTTCTTGTGTTTAATGACATAAGGGAAAGTCTCAATGAATTCAACCCATTTAGCATGTCTACGATTCAGTTTAGCTTGACTTTTAATATGTTTCAAAGATTCATGATCGAATGTATAACAAATTCTTTGGGCCATAAATAATGTTGCCATGTCTCTAAAGTCCTAACAAGAGCATATAATTCTTTGTCATAAGTAGAATAGTTCAGACTAGGCCCACTCAATTTTTCGTAAAAGTATGCAACAGGTTTGCCATCTTGTAATAACACACCTCCTAATCCAATTCCACTAGCATCACATTCAAGCTCAAAAGTCTTATTAAAGTCGAAGTTGGAGTAAAGGAGCATGTGTCAACTTATCTTTCAATACCGTGAAGGCTTCTTCCCGTATGCGGTACCCCAAACAAAAGGCACATCCTTCTTTGTAAGCTCATTGAGAGGTGCAGCAATGGTGCTAAAGTCTCTCACAAAACGCCTATAGAAACCAGCGAGTCCAAGAAAACTCCTCACTTGTGTGACCGCTTTGGGCTGCGCCAACTCTCAATAGCTTCAATCTTGGCTTTATCAACTTCAATTCCCTCGTGGAGTAACAACATAGCCAAGAAAAGATACTCGGTCGGTGCAAAAGGTGCACTTCCCAAGGTTACCAAACAAACGCATCACGAGAGCATTAAAACAGCACGAAATGTTCCAAATGTTCTTCCAAAGATTTGCTATAAATCAGATATCATCAAAGTAAACTACCACAAATCGTCCAATGAAAGCACGAAACTTCGCTCATTAATCTCATGAAAGTACTAGGTGCATTAGTTAACCCAAAAGGCATGACTAACCACTCATATAATCCAAACTTAGTTTTAAATGCTGTTTTCCATTCATCTCCCAATTTCATACGAATTTGATGGTATCCACTACGCAAATCAACTTTGGAGAATATTGTAGAGCCACTCAATTCATCAAGCATATCATCTAGCCTAGGAATAGGATGACGATAACTAATAGTAATATTATTAATGCCTCTACAATCAACACACATACGCCGACGCACCATCCTTTTTAGGCACTAGTATAATAGGAACAGCACAAGGACTAAGAGATTCGCAGATATAACCTTTGTCGAGCAGCTCCTGACTTGACGATAATCTCCTTCGCCTCCTCCGGATTGGTACGGTATGGTGCGCGGTTGGTAGCGATGCACCGAATTAAGTCAATTTGATGCTCAATCCTCTAATAGGTGGTAATCCTGGCACGCCTTGTGGGAAGACGCCAACTCCCCGCAAAATGTTAGTGACAGGGGGCAAAGAGGAAGGCACGCCCTCGAATGAAAATAATGCCTCTTTGCACACAAAAGCATAGCAAACAGATTTGCTAGAATCTAGCTCATCAATATCAGATTTGGTGGCAAATAAACATGCACTTTTCAGTTTAATTTCGAAGCAACATTAGATGGTTTATTATTAGGCTTCATTTGTTGCTCAAATTCTTTTGCCACAATCTGATTTTCACTCTTATTTTTCTCCTGTTTTGCTTTATTAGCTCTATTAATATCATCTTTCAAAATGGAATCAGAGTCATAGGAAGCAAAGTAATATTTTTATCCTTGTGAACAAGAGTATACTGATTGTTTCTACCATGGTGTACAGAATTTTATCAAATTGCCATGGTCTACCAAGTAATAAGGAACATGCTTGCATAGGTACCACATCACAATCAACATAATCAGCATATGTAGAGATACTAAAATGCACACTAACAGACGTGTTACCTTAACCTTGCCGCTGTTGTTGAACCATTGGATGTAGTAAGGATGTGGATGTGGTCTTGTGGTGAGAGAAAGCTTCCACCATATCCATGCTAGCTGTTGTTGCAGCTCCTCCATCTATGATGACGCTAATAGAACGCTCCTTCACAACTCCCTTTGTATGGAACAAGTTATGCCTCTGATTTTGCTCAGCTTGTGTAACCTGCACACTCAAAACACGTTGAGCAACTAAACATTCATACCTGCAAGATCTTCAAAGAGCCATGTATTGCGCCTCAAGATCGTAATCATCTCCACCGTGTTCTTCATGTGTAATAAGAGCCAAAGTCTCTTCATCATAGTCACTAGCGACTCATACCCACCATCCTCAAGAGCAATCATCACACGCTGAGATTGGCATTCTCTCAAAAATGTCCTCTTCCCTTACAACGACGACAAATAATATCACTTGTGTGCCCTGCTGACGCCATGGAAGAAGAAGAGCTCTGTAGGCCCAAGCAGTGTACTCTTGGCGATAGTGGTGGTTGTGCCTGCTTTCTTGTATCACGGTTGAGGTGGCAGCCACGGAGGTGCCGTGTAGTAGAACGGTGGAAGTAGATGATGCACGTGGTGTCCATGATGAAGGTCGACCTGCAGAAAAGTTAGTCCGCGCCAAGGCCTGCCGATCCTCAAGACTTCACGCTCAGCTTTACAAGCAAGATGGAATAATCGAGTGATATTATTATAATCCTTGTAGTCTAGAATGGTCTGAATCTCTATTTAATCCACCCGTAAAACGTGCAAGCATAGCTTCATTCTCCTCAACAATACCACATCTAATCAAGCCAGTTTGTAATTCCCGATAATATTCTTCACCGAATTTTTCCTTGTCTTAAGCGCTGCAATTTTTGAAGTAATTCACGCTGATAATATGGTGGAACCCAACGAGTACGCATAGCAGTTTTCAAAGCAGCCCAAGTAGCTGGAACAGATATAATCTACAATGTTCGACCACCAAACACATGCAAAGCTAGTGAAAGCACAAACAAAGCAGCAGAACACGCCTCTCCTCGTGATATTGTAAACATGTAAATCGTTGTTCAGTTTCTAATTCCCAAGTAAGATATATATCAGAACATATCTACCCTCAAATGGTGGAATATTCAATTTCAGTTTAGGAGATGGTCATGATCTCGCACTCAAGGGGAGCCCAACATTGCCATTATTTGCATGTGGACGACCTGGTGGTTGTGGTGCTGGTGGTTGCACGTAGTTCGATGTTGATCAACCTCATCCTCGTAAGCTCACATAATCATCCTCCCCACCGCAGCAGCAGGAGCCATGTATATCAACAAAGAGCACCAAAGAGCTTGGCCAGTCAAGAGGGACACGGAAGCTCATGGAGGGCTGTTTCACATGTGGAGGTAGTCCGTGTTGTTGTAGTAGAGGTGCGTTAGGTGCAGCCGGTGGTGGTGGTGGTAGACGCGAGCAATTCATTAAACTTGTTATCGAGCTTTGTTTCAACGCCTTCTCAATGCCATCTATCTTCTCCATGGCCTCTTCAAATCTATTTAGCACATCGTCCACCTGCCCACTCATCATTTGTTGAAACTTATCATGTAGCGCTTTGTTTGTCATGTTCTCCCAAATAGCCTCGCTTGGCTTGTGATCCTGCCATGGTTAGCAGCAATAGAAACACACAAGAATATGATTCGACAGACTACTAGGAAGTGGTGGTGGTGGTGGTGGACAAATACAACCACAGCAAATCTCAAATTCTTACCAGCCTACCCAAAGAAGAAAGCGGTGATCGCAACCGATGTAGTCAAAACTCTCAAAGCTTGATAGAGCGATTACTGTGAGAGTCAAACGCACGATGTAGATGTATGTGGAGCTGGAAGGCTTATAATATGGTAGCAAAAAAGGTTAGCAATAATCAATTCGAGATGCAAAGTTGAATAAACGCCAACGACGGTATCGGTGGTCGGTCCTAGGCTAGACCGTATAGAGACGCGAGCCTAGAACACTAACAAAATCACGGCGCTGCACGGAAACAACGGAAAAGCACACTGAAAAAAAATTTTTTCGCTTTTTTTTTTTTTTTGCTTTTTTTTTTTTTTTTTTTGCTTTTTTTTTTTTTTTTTTTTGCGAAAAATCACTATAATGGCGAGTGTCTCAAAACTCTTCCTGTGTCAAACCGACAGATGGGCACGAAATTTTTCGACAAAAAAATTTTTTTTTCGATCGCCTTGACCCAAAAACTGAAACGGGTCAAAAAACTTTCTATAACGGCGATCGCCTCAATCCACTTAGAAACACCTAAAATAGGATAGCCAGAAATTTTTTGACAAGTACGCTTTTTTTTGGGCCTAAACGGAGGGTGGTTTTTTTTTTTTTTTTTTTTTCCAAACCTACTCCGCAAGGAAACACGAATCGAAACTAGATGGATCTCAAAACAAACCTAATATGCAAGGAACTCGGATTGGTGGTGGATATATGGTGGTGGTATATGGCAGCGGTGGTGGTAGCGGTAGCGTAGTATATGGATATGGATCGGTGGTGGTATATGGATACGGATTGGTGGTGGTATATGGATACGGATTCAAGTGGTGATGGTAGGTGGTGGGCGATGATGATGATGATGCGGTATGGCGTGACAACTTATGACCGTAACTCAAACTCTAAAAGACTAGACTCTAAGACCAGAACTTGACACGACGATGCAACCGCAAATTCAACAAAGCAAAACCCTAAAAAGATTATGCAAAGGCTCGATTGGTTCGGATATGATGAACTAACCCTAATTTTTTTTGTGGCTTTTTCGTGGACTTTAGGTATGAAGAATGACTCGATCTAATCTACGAAAAACTGTAAAATCTCACCGAGCAACCTGAAAATCTGATACCACTTGATAGAGGCAAAGGTGTCCCGCTGTTTCGATGAGATGGTGGCTATCGCTTCGTGGAGTCGACTTTGACGATCCGACCACGAACGCAGCGAGACGCCGCGCTTTAGCAATCGCTAAACCAACTTCCGAGGGTTATTGACCACGCCGAGCACGATCAACTCGACCACGAGGGCCTGCTTCCGCGAGCAAACGAAGAACAAGCAAGAAACTGAGATTGCAATCTGGATATTGCGAATATAAGATGAAAGCTTTATTGATCAAGGTGGGGTTCTGTGACGCTTTGTCCGGTCGTTGAACACAAACGGCACGCCAAGTTGCAGCTATGGCGAACTTTTAATCTAAACAAAACCTAAGGTCTAAACGGTGCCCTAAGGGCTGTATATATGGAGGAAGAGGGGGAATTTCGTGGCCCTTGGTGGAGGGGTCCAAATCAACCCTAACTCTTGTTTCCCCACACATACGGACTCTAAAAACAGCCTATACTTAAGTATTTCGAAATTACATGGGCCTGGCCCAATAATAAGGTGACGCAGCACCTAGAATAGCCTATGGACGAATATTATGAAGTGGCATCTTGTATATTTCGTCCAAGGCCTCATGCACTCATTAGGGTGGCTTCAAAGTCCTGAATCATCACTTGTAACTCCGTTTGTTCTCCTTATGCATGCCAACATCTCCATGCTTGAACTTGCTCCAAGGTTCATCTTTCTTGTCCATGGTAGGCCCTTCATTTGTAAGCAAAACAAATGTATCCAATTTAGGCAGCATCATATTCTCATGAACATTGGAATCATTACCAAGAAACGAAAGTACCGATAATTCAATTGGCGCATGAGCTCTAGTAATTGGTCCAAGATGTATAGCAGCAGGGGGCTGTGGGTGTAACAATGGTATTGATGTCCTCATCATTCCATCCACCTCGAATCTCTCCAATTTTGACCTTCAAATCATCAATTTCCGCCCCCTAATTTTTTCTAGAATTTCCGCCCCAAACGAGATCGATCCATGGATTTGCCGACATCCGTTTCCCATCACGTCGACATCCGCCATCCGCCGACATCCGGGCCATCCGCCGACATCCGGGCCCCAAGCCGACATCCGGCCCCGAGCATCAAATCCGCTGATTCTCGACATTCACCCCGGAAATCCGGCCCCACCCCGGATATCCGGCCCCGAACTTCAGTTTTTTCCGCTTCACCGCTTTGTCCATAACTAATTCATCCGAGTCCGATTTTGACGCTTTTAGCTCGCTTTTGAAGCTATTGACATCCCCTTCCCATAAAATACTACCATCACCATTTGACTCCATCAAATTTTGTGAACTTTGGCATCTTTGCCTAGGGCTTCCACCATATCCGCCGCATAACCACCACCGACTTCCGCAACCTAACCAATTTTGTTCCCCATAGCATTAGTGGTTGCTTGAGTAGTGATTCGAGTCTCCTAAGGTGTTTTGGCTACCTAGGGACGATTGCTTCTTCATCAACCACCACCACCACTTCCACATAACCTTGCCCACCATACACTGCCGACAACCCAACTTAACCCAATTGGTGATTGAGCTTTTTAGAGTTGTCGCTTGTGTCTCCTAAGGTGTTTCGGCTACTTAGGGACGGCAACTTCAACTCCGACACGTGTATAGCCCATCATTCCACTTCCGCATTGCCAAGTGCAAACCACCACCGCATTCCCGCTACCACCATTTTGACATTTGAAGTTTGAGATTTTGAGTTCGCGGTTTTTCCGCTTCCTAAGGTGTTTCGCCACTTAGGACGAGTCTCCATCATCTTGGTATCTACATCAAGAACACCGCCACTCATCATCGCCAGGACGGTAACCTCGATTTACACCATTGTATATTCCCTTTGCAAATTGCATTGATAACCCCTAGCCCATTTTATGCTATTTGCCTATCGAGACTAGCCATTTGAGTATTGCCGCAACGTTATTTGTGCACATTAGTGATCATACCTTCCATTACATACCATACCATATCATATTGGTATCATATCATCCATTGTGTCTCAAGTTTGTTCCCGTGATATACACAATTGCTATCTTGGTTTGTGCATTGTGCAAAGTGGCCATAAAAAAAAGAAATAAGCTTTTAAGCAAAAGAAAGAGAGCAAAGAGCTTGTAAGCAAGTGCCATAGCATCATAACACATTGCATATAAGATTGTCATATCCGATCATCTTGGATCATCTTAAGAGAAACACCGAACCATACATACATAGCATACTTGGGATAGAAGTTTATCCATTTTGCATCTTATAGGTTGTGCACAAGTGTCGATCCGCCTATTGAGCAATCGTATAGCTGCCTCTTGAGTTGTGCAACACGAGCGCTTTTGGTGGATTCCACATTTTGAGCTCATTCCTTGGTTGCACGGCCCCATTTATCTATCCGTGTGTGTTTCCGCAGCCTCATATTGCTATTGGTCTACTTGTTTCGCTTATGAATTTGTGAATCTCTTTCAACATTATTGACTCTTGCTAACATTTTGCATTAAATTTTGTGCCACTATCCTCACCGAGCTCCTCCATAAGCTTTACTTGTGTAGGTGTGAGAACCGACAAGGATTGGTACCAATAGTACTATTTCATTGTCCGCATTTGAGTGAACTTGATTCATTTTCAACATCGGTCAAGGTACATTGGTATAAGTTCTTCTCTTTCTCCCACTCATATTTGCTCGAGTCTTGTGATGGATAGGCAAGGCATTTCACCTTCGGTCTACAACAACAACGACGAAGTTCGATGCCACGAACAACAACTCCAACGCCAAGATGCAAGCTCAAATGGAGGAGATCAAAGCCTCATCAAGTCCTACAAGCGATCTTCCTCATCTTCGAGAAGATGCTCAAGAGCACATGCTTCCGCATACCATCTCCGCAAGATCACATCGGCATCGACACCATCATCAACAAGAACGTGAAGGTCAAGAGCTCAACATCAACAACCGCCAACGACTTCACCATCTCCTTGGCATCTTCGCCAAGCAACTTCAAGGCATCTTCGCCGGATATTCGCATCTTCGCCAACAAGCACCCCAAGACTACGCCAAGAGAAGCTCCCAAGCTCAAGTCCGCGACTTCCACGAGCTACTACGACCTCGACATCGACCATGAGATTCCTTTCTATGGGACTCAAGAACCCGAGGAGTACCTCGAGTGGGAGCGCTTGATGGACGACTACCTCAAGCTACATCAAGTTCCTCCCAAGATCAAGTGAAGTGCGCCACAAGAAACTTCCACGACCACGCCGACATGGTGGCTTCACACACCTTCGAGTGCTACGAGATGAGTTGGTCCAAGATGAAGAGAGCTTTATGGCGAGAGTTCGTGCCTCCAACCTACACGGAACAACTTCGACGCCAATTGAGAACACCATCCAAGATCCAAGTCCATCGAAAGGAGATGAAGATTGCCTTGCGACGAGCCGCGGATTTAATTCCATTTCAATGAAGTTCCACTTCATGATGGGATTGCACAACGACATCTCCAAGACCATCTTCCTCGAGAACTACAAGTCCATCGACGACTACTACATTGGTGCTCTCAAGGCGGAACAAGAACTCATGAAGGCCAAGGCTTCTCCACCCCAAGCACACTTCATGGAGACCAAGCTCTACGACAAGCATGAGGCTAGTACCACCAAGATGCCCAAGCCCGACAAGCTCCAAGACGATGCTCCCAAGTGCAACTTCACCGCCATCCCTCTTTGTGGCATTGATGATGCCGAGTCTACCTTGACTCTTTTTCAAGATGGTGCGGCGACAAGTACAACTACGGAGACCTTCAAGGACCAAGCTTTGGAGGCAAGCGACAAGGTGGCGAGCAAGGATGATGCTTCCATCTTAGGAGGCGAGAGTGATGTCTTGCCATCTTCGGCCTTCATCCACGACGAAAGTGATGTTGTGCCATCTTCGGCCTTCATCCACGACGAGAGTGATGTTGTGCCATCTTCGGCCTTCATCCACGATGACGACTACGAGACGGTTGAGCATGGGATTCCCCCTTCGACCACGGCGACATCCGATGACTTGAGTGACTTGAGCCACCATATTGAGAGTGAGAGTGACTTCACCACTAGCCCCATATATGTGTTGCCCCAATTCCCATGTGAGGAGAGCCACAACCCCCACCACTTGAGTGAGATGAGTGACTCCACCATACGTGAGTTTGAGTGCACCTATTTTGAGGGAGTGAGGAACCACCACATAGAGAGAGTGAGGTAGTTGATAGGTCTAGTGAGGCCATTTGCATTTCTAACAACTTGACCTCTACCTCTATTGTGTCTTCTCATTTGGTGCTAGGTCCCATTTATGATGATGCGCCGATCCTCGATTTACTCCGCCCTCCCTTTGGACAAGACGATGGCCATGGTGGAATATGATGCACCCCCACATGGTTCCATCAAGATGAAGATGACCACCATTTGGTCTTTCCCACCTCACCTACACCACTTGAGTGGAATGACAAAGGTAACAAAGGTGACGGTGATGCTCTCGTCCCACTAGTGGACTATTCTTGACATTGATTGCTTGCATGATGTTGATCACCCTATTGACATGCTTCATTCTAGTATGATTTCCCATGTGATGATTTGCCCATTTATGATGAATATGATGATTCTCATGTGGAGTCTAGAAGTAGTGATGCCATGTTACATAGGATTTCTTGTGACAATTCTTCAGGTCACATCATGTTTGCTAATCCGCTTGACTTGTCATATGCTATGCATGAGATCAACCATATGTCTTATTTGCAATCTCTCCATAGTAACTATGCTTATGCCATTAAAATAAACCCAATTTGCACATATGGCATAGATGACAAGCCCATGGTTATTGGCATTTGTTTTTCTTGTGATGATATTGATATGCTTCCTTTGCATCATTTATCTCATATGCCATGCCATGCCCACCTAGCTTCGGATATGCATTGTTTTGGATGTTGTCCATTTTCTCCAAATGATGTTTCCAATATTGCTCATGAGGAGACCCCCATAGTTTCCTCATACATGTTAGGAGAATTTGATCCATCCTATTCATTACATGATTCCCATACTTGTGTGCACCATATGCTCCCCATGAAGAAACATGCTTTTGATGTGCCATATACTTGCATTCTCAATTTGTGTCCCCATCGTGTCATATACAATAACTATTCTTTCATGATGGATGACATGTTCTTATACCATGCATCAAATTTCTTTGAGCGATGCTTATCTTGTGCTAACTCACATGTGCACATACACATCATGATGGATGATGTGTACATTTACCACGCGCACAATTTCTTTGGTTTGTGTCTCTTTTGTGTAGGTACCCATGAATACTTGTCGACCTCGCAATCCCACGAGTTGACAAAACGAGCTCTAGAGAGCAACGATGCTTTGGGATCCCATGGATTGTCTTTCCCACCGCTCTCTTCGCGCAAAGACTTCGCACATTTCTTCTACATGGCCCTCACTTGGTTATGGGTTGTTGTTCATTACATATCATATGCCCATCTTGCCATGTTCACTTTGCATGATATGCTCATTCCTATGCCTTTTCCATGCATTTGTGACCCATGCTTTGCTTTACACATGATGATTGACTCTCATACTTGTATGTGTATTTGCAAGCTTGGTGGAGATATCACTTGCTATTGCCATGTTCTATTCATGACCCATTCCTATGATGATACTTTCATCTTGCTTTATGCTCGTGCTTGCGATATGTCATGTGCATTTTCTTTGCCTATTATTTGCTCACATGACATGATTGCCATGATTTACTCTAGTGTGTTGCATCTTCGCTCCACTAGTTTGCACGACTTGATTACTATGTTTGCTTGTCTTGTTGCATCACCAATGATTCATACTTGCTCATTTCATGCGGTTGATGACAACCATCTATATGCTTTGCACATGATTCATATTGCTTCTTGTCATATATCTCTATGTGTTGCCTCCCTCATGCTAGATGATTTGCCATGTATTGAGTGCAACAATGATTCTCTTCTTGCTCATGAGATTGCCCCCATAGCATTCTCGCATATATTTGGAGATTTTGACATAATTCTTGTGAAGCATGCTTGTCTTAACTCTTTGCACCATATACCTAGTGCCATGAATATTGCCATTGTTGCATCATATTATTCATGCACTTTTGTTACTAACGGTTTTGTGCAAAAGAAGAGAACCATCATGATGGATGATGTGTTTATCTACCATGCGATACGCTCTTTATTTTGTTTTGTGCATGTATAGGATACTTGGACTTTGTGTCGACTTCCACGCCACGTGAGTTGACCATTCGAGCTCTTGAGAGCGAACCACCTTCTACCACGATTTATTCTACATCGCACTTGTTTGTGCTTCGCATTGTGAAGAATGCACAAGGACATGCCTTCAAGGTGACATCTTTCTTGAGCATGGATATTATGGATCATACTACTTGTGTTGCTTACACAAAGGAGACTTATTGGTCATCTTGGACCACTTGATTGCGCACTTAGTAGAGATCTTTCTTTGACTTGCCATTATCACATTCCCATGCATCATGACATATGTACCTTTGTGTGTTGCATCCAATTCTTGGATTACTTGCTCCTCTCATATGTTTGGTTGCAACAATGTCATTACTTCACATATGCCATGTCCCATTGATTGCTACATGCTTGACTTGATTGCCTCATACCGATGAACAATTGCTCTTTCTATTGTGTTGAGTGCCATACTATCTTCACTACACCCTATGCACATTATGCTTGGATTGTCTTGCACTTGACCCATGTGTTTAGACACTTCATTTTATTTGGTGTTGTGAATACTTCCTATGCCTACCATCGACCATTTGTCGAGCGCTTTATGCATGCTTGCTATGACCTTGAGGTGGATGCTTATGCTCTTGTCACACATATTTGCATCTCTACCTCACATTTACATGCTTGTTCCTGTGATATTTTTGCTTGTGCTCGATTGATATGCTTACATGCCATGTCACAATCCTTTGTCACACCCTATGCTACGCTTGATGACAACACTTGTTTGGTGAATCACCTCTTGAATGCTTGGTTTTGCACTAACGCTAACCACATTTGTTTTTCCAAGTGTTTGTTCTATTTACTCCTTTTGAAGGAATCACAAGATGATGCGACATTGGAGAGTGCCCATTTCGAGCTTCAAGATGACGAGAGCTTGGTGATCGACCACTTTGACACGGCACCGCCATCTCTTTCCCATGGTGATTTGGTTTTCGATCCGAGGTCGGATCCTTTCCAAGGGGGAGGGGATGATGCGGAGCATCCTACGGTCATCACCATGTCAAGAGTTCGTTTGGCAAGTGACATGTGCGACCTCTTCTTCACATACACAAAGGTGAATCTTCTCCTTTACACGTGCTCTCTTGACCCCTTCAAGGATGGTATACTACTTGACACTTCCCCCGTGTGCATGCATAGGTATTGTCTGAGCTGCCCTGATGTCAAGGAGGAGTGCAGCCCCAAGGAACGACTACACCATCCGCGAGGGAAGCCTGAAGCGACGACGGAAGAAGACGGAGCTGCAGAGGCTACAGCCCCGGACATCCGCCCTTTCACGCAAGCCCCGACATCCGCCCGAGCCCGACATCCGGCGCCCATCACAGCTGCCAAGAAGATTACAGGTCCCGACATCCGCCCTGTGCCCCGGACATCCGCCTCCCAAGAAGCCCCGGATATCCGCCACTCGCCTGAAATCCGCGCCCGCACCCGATTCGGCCGAACCAGACTCGCCAGCTGACATCCGCCCCTAGCCCGGACATCCGGCTGCTCGAAAGCCCGACATCCGCCCGACGCCCGACATCCGCCTCCCCGTCGCAAGCAGGCATCCGAGACTTGTCCCTTGTACCCTTCGCCTCGAGACTATATATACTTCATCCCTTCCTCTTTTAGGGTTAGCTTTGGATTAGCTCATGTTTAGGTGAGAGAGCTTTGCTCAACCACTTGGCTACTTTCCTGGAGATCGTGACCTCTACGGAGAATATCCCCAAGCGGATTCAAGACCCCTTCTAGGGTGGACCCATCAAGACCTCCTCTCGGAGAAGAACGACTACTCGTGTATCCTTACCTTTGTTGATCTCGAATCTTGTGCCACTCTATGCATTCGATAATCTAGCACTTGTGTGATTGATTTCTTGTCGGTTGAGTGCATTCTCTCTCGTTTTCCCCGTGTTTCCCTCGTGTTCTTCCGCGTGTTCGTCATGATTCACCGTAGGATCCGCTCCAACGTGAAAGATCGCTCCCGTAGGGTTCCGCCCTACATCACTACACCTTCGCAAGGACCGTTTCCCAGACGAGCGCAAGTCCAAACTTCTACCACGAGCCGATGGACCCTTCAAGGTGCTTGCACGCTACAACAACAATGCATACAAGATCGACATCCCACGCGACAAGTACTCCGTCAGCGACATCTTCAACATCAAAGATCTCTCCCTGAACCGTGGTGATGAGGATTTCGATCCGAGGTCGGATCTTTCCCAAGGGAGGCGAGATGAAGCGGAGCATCCTACGATCATCCCCATGGACCTACCATCATCTCATCAAGAGCCAAGAGGACCAATGACAAGAGCACGAGCTAGGGCTCTCGAGAACGAGGTGACTTCCTTCCTTAGTGATATCACATATGATCCACTCGAGACATAGCTACTACCTAAGTCCGATATGCTATGCATGATCAGGTGTCAAGAGGACTCTCCCGAAGATGCACGTGAAGAAGGACAAGCCGCCAATTCCATGGATGAAGAGAACTAATGTAAGAAGGCAAGTTCACCTTCCGTGTCCCACATCCGCCAAGGCCCCGACCTCCTACCGGAGCGACCACATTAGCGTAAGCCCCGCCACGACATCTACAGGCCCAACATCCGGCGCCCAGCCCGACATCCGACCGTAAGCCCGAAACCGACGCCACGCACTGTAACCCATGGGCTATCGCCACCCCCGACATCCGCCCCTAGCCTCGACATCCGCCCTCCCAAGCCCCGACATCCGCCCCGCCTGCTCACAAGATAGTAAAGGGCCGAGACCCATACACCTCTTCGCTTCTAGACAATATATACTCCATCCTTCTTTTTCTAGGTTAGCATTGGTTTAGCTCATATGTGAGATAGAGCATTGCTCATCCATTACGGATCTACTCCACGAGAGACCGCGCCCCTCTACTAAAAAGATCACCTTGGATTCAAGACCCTCTTGGTGGCCCCATCAAGACCTCCTTACGGAGAAGAATCGGTTACCTTTGTATCGTCCTTTGTTGGACTTGGATCTTGTATTCACCTTTGTGTTCATCGATCTAGCGCATGTGTGATCTATTCTTGTTGGTTGAGTGATTTTGTCGTGTTTCCTCGTGTCCCCTCATATCGCAGTTCTTCATAGGATCCGCCCTTTCGTGAAAGATCGCCATCTAGGGTTCCACCCTACATCAGCATGCTTGTCGACGTCGGGACCGTCGCACCCATCGGTCCGGTGGTGGTCGTCGCGGCATCGTTCAATGACAACGCACGTGATGTAGGGCGGAACCCTATGTGGACGATCTTTCACGTTTGGAGAGGATCCCTACTAGGAACACGAAGAACGAGCGGAAGAACACAAGGGAAATCACAGGGAAAACACAAGAGAATCACTCAAACCAACAAGATCAATCACACATGTGCTAGATCGATGAACACAAAGGGAGATACATGATCCAAAGTCAACAACGGACGATACAAGTGACGGTAGCTCATCTCCGAGAGGAGGTCTCGAATCCACGAGGGATCTTACCGTAAAGGGGTCTTGAATCCATGGTGGATCTTCTCCGAAGAGGCCGCGGTCTCTCACGAGGAGGAGATCCGGTATGGATGAGCAAAGCTCTATCTAACCATGAGCTAAATCAACGCTAACCCTAACTAGGAGGAGGTGGAGGAGTATATATAGTCTAGGCGAATGAAAGGGTAAGTGGCTTCGGCCCAACACACGGGCGGGGGCGACAGCGCGGGGACGTCCGACAGTACCAGACGCTCGGTGGCTCGCGAGGGTCCGTAGTCCGGCATGCATGACGTCCGCGCTTTTGGCTCGACAGTGGTGTCGGACGTCCGGCCGGCGTTGGTCGTCCGGGCGCTGAGAGTGTCTGACGTCCGGTGTCCGCGGTCGTCTCAAGGCTGAGTCGCTTGGATGTCCGGTGGTTCGGCCGTCTGTAGATTCGCCTGGTTCGGGGCCGGACGACGGGCTGGGCTTGTCGTCCGTGGTCAGAAGCCATGCAGCTTCTTCTCTTGGTCCTTGTACTTGGCGTCCTCGCTAGCTGTTTAGTTGGATGTGGTGGCTTCGTGGCTTTCCTCCAAGTACCTGATCATGCATAGAACACACATTGGAGGTAGTAGCCATATCTCACATGTAGGAAGTGAAGGTTCAGAAAGGAGCGAGTTCACCTTGTGTCCAATGGCGTATAGTTGAGGTCTCGTCATAAGTCCTCTTGGGGTTTGGAGAGTAGTCGGAGTGTACATGGGGATGAACGTGGGATGCTCCGCATCATCTCCCCTCCCTTGGGAAAGATCCGACCACGGCTCGTGATCCTCATCACCATGGAAACGGTAGCCGTGGACGGACTTGAAGTTGGACGGACTTGAAGACATGGCGCAATCCAATTAGTCCAAGGTGTCGCCGGAGTGATAGACATGCAAAAAGAGCAAACACAAGCAACACTCGGAAATACAATGGTTAGCACACACAAAGTGTCCATCATGTAAGAATGAGTCCGTGCGACAAGATTGGTCGTGACAAAATGCATGAAGCTTATCTAGATGATCTAGAATGAGATGCAAAGCATTCATGGGAGGAAATGCAATCATTGTGCACACAAATGTGTTGTAAATATGATCAATGCAACCATGGTGCAAAATGATGTCATAGTGAGACGGTTTATCAATAGCATGAATATGGCAATGGATGCTCAATATGATTATGTTATCATGCAATTGATGGTAGGCAATATGATCAAGTGTATGAATATGCCATCAAGAAAGATCACAACAAATTTGCTAAGAAAATGCACAAGCTCATATATCATGGATGACATGGGAATAGGTGCAACAAGACAATCATAATGTGTGTCAATCCATGCATATGGTGCAAATTTGTCATGGGTGGTGTTGTACCATAGCTCGATGTTGTGGCATTCCTCAACTTGAAGGTCCATAGGGTCCATCTCCAATGTCGGTCCTCCATCCGATATATGTATCATGTAGACAAGAAGAAGGAAACAACACTGAAAGAATGACCCATCCAATATGTGTATTTGAGGATGGCTCAAAGGGAAGGAGGTCACCTTTAGGAGGTTCTCAAGGATGATGGAGTTGCATATGCCTTCACATAACCAAGTTGTCTCGTGATGTTACCGCCTTGTGAATCCGCCAAAATGAAAGAACATGACAAACACTGAAAAACAAATGAGGTTAGCGAAGTGCAAAACCTATCATTCGTGTGGTAAGATACCCAACAAGTGTATGCATCATGCTCATCATAAGAAAGTACAAGGAGCATTTCATAGTATGGAGGCATATGATGCGGGAACAACCAAATACAATAGGCTCAAGTAAACAAGCATGCATCACAAGTGAAGTGTCCAAGTCTCCAAGATCATGAAGCATAGAGGCAACTATTGGAGGCAAGCGACAATAAACAAGATATATCATGTGAGAGGCATGAACATATATGTCATCAACCCAAGAAAGCGAGTAAGAATGGAACATGGGTGATGCGACAAAGCAAGCAATCATAGAGATCAAGTCAAGCAAGCTAGTAGTGCGAAGATGCAACGTACTAGAAGGAATCATGGCAAGCATGTCATGTGTGCAAATAGTGGGCATGAATAATTCACATGTCATAGCACAAGCATGAAAGCAAGATATGAGGAAAGTAGGTTCATGGTGTTGGCAAGAAGTCCTATGTAAATAGCAATGGGGCATCATGACTCTCCCAACACAACAAGCATCAATAGCACGGGGCACAACAAAATCATGGCAATAGCAACAAGGATCTCCACCAAGCATGCAAATACACATAGGGTCAATCATGGGTAGATGCAAGCAAGGGTCACAATTGCATGGCAAAGGCATAAAAGCAAGTATAACATGCAAAGTGAACACGGTAAAATGAGCATAAGGGGACAAATGGTATATAGCCCATAGCCGTGTGAGAGCCAAGTAGAAGAGGTGCGCGTAGTCCTTGCGTGAAGGGAACGGTGGGAATGATAGTCCACGGGATCCCAAAGCGTAGGTTGCTCTCAAGAGCTCGTTTCGTCAACTCTTGGGATTGAGAGGTTGACGAGTATATGTGAGTACCTACACAAAACAAAGCCAAAGGAAAAATTGTGTGTGCATGGTATATGTACACATCATCCATCATGATGCGCACATGCATGTGTCGGTTAGCACAAAATATCCAATGCTCAAATAAATGAGATGCGTGATATAGAAACATGTCATCCATCATGATAGGTTTGTTGTTATGCATGGCATAATGGAGACTCAAATTGTGTAATGCATCATGAGAAATATCTAGAGAATTGTTATTCATGGAATGCATTTGGTTCAAGCAATCATGGAAATCATGCAAAGGATGGGATGAATCAAAATCTCCTAATATGCATGAGGAAACTATGGGGGTCTCCTAATGAGCATTAATGGAAACATCACATGGAGAATATTGACAACATCCAAAACAATGCATATTTGGAACAATGTGATCATGGCATGACATAGTAGATGAATTGCGCAAATCATGTAAAGGAAGCATGGCAATATCATGACAAGAGAAGCAAAAGCCAATGACCATCATCTCGTCATCTATGCCATAAGTGCAAATGGGATTTATTTTAATGGGGCATGCATAGTTACTATGTTGAGATTGAAATGAGGCTATATGGGAGATCTCACTCATAGCATATGACAAGTTCAATGGATTGTCAAACATGAAGTGACCAATAGAATTTTCACAAGATATCCTATGAAGCATAGCATCACAACTAGGCAACTCAACATGCTCATCATCATATTCATCATAAATAGGTAAGTCAAGACATGAAGAAGTCGCACTAGCATGAAGCATGGGAATAGGAGGGTCAACATCATGGGAGCAATCGATGGTAAGAGAGTCCACTAGTGGGACAAGAGAAGCACCATCACCTATGTTACCTTTGGAGCATCGCTCATGTGTTGTAGGTGAGGTGTTGAAGATCGTCTCGTTGTCATCTTCATCTTGATGGAACCATGTGGGGGGTGCATCATCGTCCATCATGGCCATCGCTGCTCCATTGGAGGGATGGACTGCCGAGGGTAGGCATGTCGTCATGTAGGAGACCTAGCACCAAAAAAGAAAACACACTATGAGTAGAGCTTAAGTCGTTAGAAATCATAGTGGCCTCACATGTCGCCTCAACTACCTCACTCACTAAGTGTTGTGGCTCACCACCGCCAATATGATGCTCTCACTGTATGGTTGGTGGAGTCACTCAATGGCGCCAACCTCACATAGGATGTGTGGTATGCTCTCAAGTGTGGGACTAGTGGTGGTCACACTCATCCTCTCATAGGAAATGCACTCAATGTCATATAGGGTGGAGTCACCATCTCACTCATGGGTTGGTGGCTCTCCTCACATAGCAATTGGGTCATCTCATGATATGTGGGTGTCGGAGAGATGTTGGTGCAAATGTCTCCATGCTCAACTCCTATCGCCGCCTTGGTTGAAGGGATAGTCCCATGCTCAACCTTCTTGTCACCATCTTGTTGTTGGAGGCCCATATGATGTGGCACCTCATAGCTCGCCTCCATGACCGAAGGGAATTTCCCATGCTCGGCCATCTTCCTTGGGGGCTTCCAAGATGGAAGTGTCGCCTTGCTTGTAGGTGGTCGCTTTGTTGTTGAAGATGACGTGTAGGCGAACTCACGGAAGTAGGCTAATATGTCGACGTCCAAAGGCTAAGATGCCTTGATAGCACTTGGCTAAGATGCCGGTTGTTGTTGTAGTCATAGCACCGCCTTGGTGGTGGTCGCCTCATGGTCTTCTTTTGTGCTCATGAAGCTTGGACTTGGCGTGAAGTAGGGCTTGTTGAGACTTGTACGCTTGTGCTTGGCGAGCATCTTCATGATGATGGTGTCGTTGTCGCACTTGAGCTCGTAGTAGATGTCGTCGTCACGTCGTCGTGCACATGTTGCTTGAGGTGACTTGCCCTTCATGACGATGTGGATCACGAATGGGATGGTGGTCGCCATGGAGATGTGGACGGACGACTTTGCACTTGCATCGCTTACGCCCAAGACTTGCGGCTTGAACGTCAGCGCCTTTGAAGATGACGAAGGGGAAGAAGACTTGATCAAGGCTCTAATCTCCTCCATCCTTGCATCTTGCTCCTCTTTATGTGCGGAAAGCTTCTTGTCGATGTAATTCCTTTTCCTTGCTTCGGAGAGATGAATGTCGATGGAGAGGTTCTCGATGCGCTCTTGCAAGGTAGATTGTGCGCTTTGCACTTGTCGTTGTAGATCAAGATAGACGCTTTGGGGATGTAGTTGTTCACGCCGTTGTTGTTGTCGAAGACCGGAGAGGGAATGCCTTGCCTATCCATCACAAAACTCGAGCAAATATGAGTGGGAGAAAGAGAAGAACTAGACCAAATGTACCTTGACCGATGTTGAAGATGGATCAATGATCACTCAAATGTGTAACAAGGAAATAGCATAATTGGTACCAATACTTGTCGGTTTCTCACACCTACACAAATAAGGCTTATGGTGGAGCTCTGTGGGGATAGTGGCACAAAAATTTGATGTAAAATGTTAGCAAGAGTCAATAATGTTGAAAGAGATTCACAAATTTGCAAGCGAAACAAGTAGACCAATAGCAATGAAAGGTACACAGAAATGCACACACGGATAGATAAATGGGGCCGTGCAACCAATGAATGAGCTCAAAATGTGGAATCCACCAAAACGCTCGTGTTGCACAACTCAAGAGAGACGCTAGCACGATTGCTCAATAGGCGGATACGACACTTGTGCACAACCTATAAGATGCAAAAGGGATGAACTTTCTATCCCAAGTATGCTATGTATGTATGGTTCCCGGTGTTTCTCAAGATGATCCAAGATGATCGGATATGACAATCTTATGTGCAATGTGGTTATGATGCTATGGCACTTGCTTACAAGCTTCTTTGCTCTTTCTCTCTTTTGCTTAAAAGCTTATTCTCTTTTGTTTTTTTTGGCCACTTATGCACAATGCACAAACCAAGATAGCTATTGTGTATATGCGGAACGATATTGTGACAAGATGGATGATATGATACCAATATGATATGGTATGTATGCAATGGATGGTGTAGATCAATAATGTGCACAAGTAGCGTGGCCCGGAAATACTCAAATGGCTAGTCTCGATAGGCAAGTGACGCAAAATGGGCTAGGGGTTAACAATGCAATTGCAAGGGGAATGTACAATGGCGTCGTCGAGGTTACCGTCCTTGGCGATGATGAGTAGCGGTGTTCTTGATGTAGATACCAAGATGATGGAGACTCGTCCCTAAGTAGCTGATGCGGAGCATCCCTCACTCACCCCCACGGACGTGCCTACATCTTCCTCATCACCACCGGGACCCATGACAAGAGCCCGAGCTAAGGCTATTTGATGCGGAGCATCCCACGCTCATCCCCATGTACACTCCATCTACTCTCCAAGCCCCAAGGATACATAAGATGAGACCTCGACTATGCGCCATTGGACCTAAGGTGAACTCGCTCCTTTCCGAATCTTCCCTTTCCGCATGTAAGACATGGATGCTACTTGCCGACCTTGTGCATACTCAGTACACCCGAGGAGACCATGGAGAGCCCAAGGACCAAGGCCAAGCATGCGCGAAGCATGGAAGAGGAGAAGGAAGAAGAGCCAGATGCTACAGCCCCTGACATCCGCCCCACCCGACATCCGCCCCACCCCGACATCCGCCCTTCCCAAGAAGCCCGACATCCGCCCGAGCCCGACATCCGGCGCCCATCACAGCCAAGAAGACTACAGGTCTTGACATCCGCCCCAGTGCCCCGGACATCCGGCCTCCCACGAAGCCCCGGATATCCGCCACTCGCCTGAAATCCGGCTACCAAGACCCGATTCGGCCGAACCAGACCTCGCCAGCCCGGACATTCGGCCTCCTATCCCGGACATCCGGCGCTCTCGAAAGCCCGACATCCGCCCGACGCCTCGACATCCGCCTCCCCGCTCACAGCAGGCATCCGGACTTGTCCCTTGTACCCCTTCGCCCCGAGACTATATATACTTCATCCCTTCCTCTTTTAGGGTTAGCTTTGGATTAGCTCATGTTTAGGTGAGAGAGTTTTTGCCCATCCACTTGGCTACTTCTCCTCGAGATCAGGACCTCTACAGAGAAGATCCCCAAGCGGATTCAAGACCCCTTCTAGGGTGGACCCATCAAGACCTCCCTCGAGAAGAACGGCTACTCGTGTATCCTTACCTTTGTTGATCTCGAATCTTGTGCCACTCTATGTATTCGATAATCTAGCACTTGTGTGATGATGAGGACATCAATACCATTGTTACACCCACAGCCCCTGCTGCTATACATACTGGACCAATTACTAGAGCTCACAAGACGCCAATTGAATTATCGTGTACTTCCGCTTTCTTGGTAACGATTCCAATGTTCATGAGAATATGATGCTGCCTAAATTGGATACATTTGTTTTGCTTACAAATGAAGGGCCTACCATGGACAAGAAAGATGAACCTTGGAGCAAGTTCAAGCATGGAGATGTTGGCATGCGCAAGGAGAACAAGAACGGAGTTACAAGTGATGATTCCAGACTTTGAAGCCACCCTAATGAGTGCATAAGGCCTTGGACGAAATATACAAGATGCCACTTCATAATATTCGTCCATAGGCTATTCTAGGTGTCAAGCGTCACCTTATTATTGGGCCAGGCCCATGTAATTTCGAAATACTTAAGTATAGGCTGTTTTAGAGTCCGTATGTGGGGAACAAGAGTTAGGGTTGATTTCGACCCCTCCACCAAGGGCCACGAAATTCCCTCTTCTCCATATATACAGCCCTTAGGGCACCGCTTAGACCTTGGGTTTTGTTTAGATTAAAAGTTCGCCATAGCTGCAACTTCACAGATTTCGCTTGTGTTCAACGACTGCATAAAGGCGCCACAGTAACCCCACCTTGATCAATAAAGCTTTCATCTTATATTCGCAATATCCAGATTGCAATCTCAGCTTGCTTGTTCTTCGCTTGCTCGCAGGAATGCACCCTCGTGGTCGTTGATCGTGTTCGCGTGGTCAATAACCTCCTGAGTTGGTTTAGCGACATAAGGCGCGACGCCCTCGCACGCTCAGAGTCGGATCGCCAAAGTCAACTTCCTCCAAAGCGAAAACCAACATCTCATCGAAAGACGGGACACCTTTGCCTCTATCAAGTGGTATCAGATTTTCAGGTTGCTCGTGAGATTTTACGCTTTTCAGAGATTAGATCGAGTCTGTTCTTCATACCTAAAGTCCACTAAAAAGCCACAAAAAAAACATTAGGGTTAGTTCATCATCTCCAACCAATCTGATGAGGACATCAATACCATTGTTACACCCACAGCCCTCGCCGCTATACATACCGGACCAATTACTAGAGCTCACAGACGCCAATTGAATTATCGTGTACTTTCGCTTCTTGGTAACGATTCCAATGTTCATGAGAATATGATGCTGCTTAAATTGGATACATTTGTTTTGCTTACAAATGAAGGGCCTACCATGGACAAGAAAGATGAACCTTGGAGCAAGTTCAAGCATGGAGATGTTGGCATGCGCAAGGGGAACAAGAACGGAGTTACAAGTGATGATTCCAGACTTTGAAGCCACCCTAATGAGTGCATGAGGCCTTGGACGAAATATACAAGATGGCACTTCATAATATTCGTCCATAGGCTATTCTAGGTGCTCATCACCTTATTATTGGGCCAGCCCATGTAATTTCGAAATACTTAAGTATAGGCTGTTTTAGAGTTCGATGTGTGGGAAAACAAGAGTTAGGGTTGATTTCGACCCTCCACCAAGGACCACGAAATTCCTCTTCCTCCATATATACAGCCCTTAGGGCACCGCTTAGACCTTGGGTTTTGTTTAGATTAAAAGTTCGCCATAGCTGCAACTTTATGCTCTTCGCTTGTGTTCAACGACTGCACAAAGGCGCCACGTAACCCCACCTTGATCAATAAAGCTTTCATCTTATATTCGCAATATCCAGATTGCAATCTCAGCTTGCTTGTTCTTCGCTTGCTCGCAGGAAACAGCCCTCGTGGTCGTTGATCGTGTTCGCGTGGTCAATAACCCTCGAAGTTGGTTTAGCGATTGCTAAGGCGCGACGCCTCGCACGATCGTAGTCGGATCGCCAAGGTCGACTCCTACGTAAACGATAGCCACCATCTCATCGAAACATCGGACACCTTTGCCTCTATCAAGTGGTATCAGATTTTCAGGTTGCTCGTGAGATTTTACAGCTTTTCGAGATTAGATCGAGTCTGTTCTTCATACCTAAAGTCCGTGAAAAGCCACAAAAAAAATTAGTGTTAGTTCATCATATCCAAACCAATCTGAGCCTTTGCATAATCTTTTTAGGTTTTTGCTTTGTTGAATTTATGTTGCATCGCCGTGTCAAGTTGCTGGTCTTAGAGTCTAGTCTTTAGAGTTTCGAGTTCGGTCATAAGTTGTCACGCCACCGCCAAGACCATCATCATCGCTTGCCATCTACCACCATTGCTTATCCGCCACAGCTCAATCCGTATCCATATACCACCACCAATCCGTATCCATATACCACCACCGCTACCATATACCACCACCGCTGTCATATACCACCACCATATATCCACCACCAATCCGAGTTCCTTGCATATTAGGATTGTTTTCGAGATCCATCTAGTTTCCGATTCGTGTTTTCCTTGCCGGAGTAGGTTTCGGAAAAAAAAAACCCTAAAATTTTCCGAAAAACCCTAAAAAAAACCCTAAAAAAAACCACCCTCCGTTTAGGCCCAAAATTTTCCGAAAACGCACTTGTCGAAAAATTTTCTGGCTATCCTATTTTTAGGTGTTTCTAAGCGTATTGAGACAATGCCATTATAGAAAGTTTTTTGACCTGCTTCAGCTTTTGGGTCCGGCAATAAAAAAAAAATTTTTTTGGTCGAAAAATTTCGTGCCCATCCCGTCATTGACCTGGAAGAGTTTTGAGACACTCGCCATTATAGTGATTTTTCAAAAAAAAAAAGAGCAGCAGCAAAAAAAAAGCAAAAAAAAAAGAGCGAAAAAAAAATTATTGCAGAGTGTGCTTTTCTCGTTGTTTCCGCAGGTACCGTGATTTTGTTAGTGTTCTAGGCTCGCCTCTAGCACGGTTCAGCCTAGGACCAAAGACAAGATGGCTGTCGAGAGCGCTTATTCAACTTTGCATCTCTGAATTGATTATTGCTCAATCTTTTGCTACCATATTATAAGCCTTCCCAGCTCCACATACATCTACATCGTATGCTTGACTCTCCCCGTAATCGCCTATCCAAGCTTTGAGAGTTTTGACTACATCGGTTGCCGATCACCGCCGCTGCTGGGTAAGAACTGGTAAGAATTTGAGATTTGCTCGACGGATTTGTGACCGCCCACCACACCATCACCACCACTTCCTAGTAGTCCGTCAATCATATTCTTGTGTGTTTCTATTGTCGCTAACCATGGCAGGATCACAAGTTCACGAGACCGACCGGGAGAACATGACAAACAAAGCGCTACATGATAAGTTTCAACAAATGATGAGTGGGCAGGTGGACGATGTGCTAAATAGATTTGAAGAGGCCATGGAGAAGATAGATGGCATTGAGAAGGCGCTCCAAACAAAGCTCGATAACAAGTTTAATGAATTGCTCGCTGCCTACCACCACCACCACCGCTGCACCTAACGCACCTCTACTACAACAACATGGACTACCTCCACATCACGAAACAGCCCTCCGCCGAAGCTTCCCGTGTCCCTCTTCACCGCCAAGCTGCCGGTGCTGCTGTTGATACTTCGTGGCTCCCGCCGCTGCGGTGGGGAGGATGATTATGTAAGAGCTACGAGGATGAGGTTGATCAACATCGAACCACGTGCAACCACCAGCTCCACAACCACCAGGTCGCCCACATGCAAATAATGGCAATGTTCGCTCCCTTCAGTACGAGATCATGACCATCTCCCTAAACTGAAATTGAATATTCCACCATTTGAGGGTAGATATGTTCCTGATATATATCTTACTTGGGAGTTAGAAACTGAACAACGATTTACATGTTTACAATATCCCGAGGAGAGACGTGTTCCCGCTGCTGTTTGTGCTTTCACTAGCTTTGCATGTGTTTGGTGGTCCAACATTGTCGATTATATCCTGTTCCAGCTACTTGGGCTGCTTTGAAAACTGCTATGCGACTCGCTGGGTTCCACCATATTATCAACGTGAATTACTTCAAAATTGCAGCGCTTAAGACAAGGAAAAATTCGTAGAAGAATATTATCGTGAATTACAAACTGGCTTGATTAGATGTGGTATTGTTGAGGAGAATGAAGCTATGCTTGCACGCTTTCGGGTGGATTAAATAGAGAGATTCAGACCATTCTAGACTATAAGGATTATAATAATATCACTCGATTATTCCATCTTGCTTGTAAAGCTGAACGTGAAGTGCAGGATCGACAAGCGCTGGCGCTAACTAACTTTTCTCGCAGGTCGACCTTCATCATGGACACCACGTGCATCATCTACTTCCACACGCTCTACTACACCGCACCTCCGCCGGCTGCCACCTCCAACCGTGATACAAGAAAGCAGGCACAACCACCACTATCTGCCAAGAGTACACCGCTGGGCCTACACAGAGCTCTTCTTCTTCCATGGCGCCAACAGGCACACAAGTGATATTATTTGTCGTCGTTGTAAGGGAAGAGGACATTTTATGAGAGAATGCCAATCTCAGCGCAGATGATTGCTACCGAGGATGGTGGGTATGAGTCTGCTAGTGACTATGATGAAGAGACTTTGGCTCTTATTACACATGAAGAACACGGTGGAGATGATTCTGATCTTGAGACGCAATACATGGCTGTCAAGATGCCGACAGTATGAATGTTTAGTTGCTCAACGTGTTTTGAGTGTGCAGGTTACACAAGTTGAGCAAAATCAGAGGCATAACTTGTTCCATACAAAGGAGTTGTGAAGGAACGCTCTATTCGAGTCATCATAGATGGAGGGAGCTGCAACAACTTGGCTAGCATGGATATGGTGGAGAAGCTTTCTCACCACAAGACCACATCCACATCCTTACTACATCCAATGGTTCAACAACAGCGCAAGGTTAAGGTAACACGATCGCTCGTGTGTATTTTAGTATCTCTACATATGCTGATTATGTTGATTGTGATGTGGTACCTATGCAAGCATGTTCCTTATTACTTGGTAGACCATGGCAATTTGATAAAATTCTGTACACCATGGTAGAAACAATCAAGATACTCTTGTTCACAAGGATAAAAATATTACTTTGCTTCCTATGACTCCTGATTCCATTTTGAAAGATGATATTAATAGAGCTAATAAAGCAAAACAGAGAAAAATAAGAGTGAAAATCAGATTGTGGCAAAAGAATTTGAGCAACAAATGAAGCCTAATAATAAACCATCTAATGTTGCTTCTGAAATTAAACTGAAAAGTGCATGTTTATTTGCCACCAAATCTGATATTGATGAGCTAGATTCTAGTAAATCTGTTTGCTATGCTTTTGTGTGCAAAGAGGCATTATTTTCATTCGAGGACGTGTTTTCCTCTTTGCCCCCGCTGTCACTAACATTTTGCAGAGTTCACGACGCCTTCCCACAAGACGTACACCGGATTACCACCTATTCGAGGGATTGAGCATCAAATTGACTTAATTCCCGTGCATCGCTACCCAACCGCGCACCATACCGCATCAATCCAGAGGAGACGAAGGAGATTATGCGCCAAGTACAGTGAGCTGCTCGACAAAGGTTATATACGCCAATCTCTTAGTCCTTGTGCTGTTCCTATTATACTAGTGCCTAAAAAGGATGGTACGCTATGTATGTGTGTTGATTGTAGAGGCATTAATAATATTACTATTCGTTTTTCATCCTATTCCTAGGCTAGATGATATGCTTGATGAATTGAGTGGCTCTACAATATTCTCCAAAGTTGATTTATGAGTGGATACCATCAAATTCGTATGAAATTGGGAGATGAATGGAAAACAGCATTTAAAACTAAGTTTGGATTATATGAGTGGTTAGTCATGCCTTTTGGGTTAACTAATGCACCTAGTACTTTCATGAGATTAATGAACGAAGTTTTACGTGCTTTCATTGGACGATTTGTGGTAGTTTACTTTGATGATATACTGATTTATAGCAAATCTTTGGAAGAACATTTGGAACATTTACGTGTTGTTTTTAATGCTCTACGTGATGCACGCTTGTTTGGTAACCTTGGGAAGTGCACCTTTGCACCGATCGAGTATCTTTTCTTGGCTATGTTGTTACTCCACAGGAATTGAAGTTGATAAAGCCAAGATTGAAGCTATTGAGAGTTGGCCGCAGCCCAAAACGGTCACACAAGTGAGGAGTTTTCTTGGACTCGCTGGTTTCTATAGGCGCTTTGTGAGAGACTTTAGCACCATTGCTGCACCTCTCAATGAGCTTACAAAGAAGGATGTGCCTTTTGTTTGGGGTACCGCATGTGAAGAAGCCTTCACGGTATTGAAAGATAAGTTGACACATGCCCTTTACTCCAACTTCCTGACTTTAATAAGACTTTTGAGCTTGAATGTGATGCTAGTGGAATTGGATTAGAGGTGTGTTATTACAAGATGGCAAACCTGTTGCATACTTTTCTAAAAATTGAGTGGGCCTAGTCTGAACTATTCTACTTATGACAAAGAATTATATGCTCTTGTTCGGACTTTAGAGACATGGCAACATTATTTATGGCCCAAAGAATTTGTTATACATTCTGATCATGAATCTTTGAAACATATTAAAAGTCAAGCTAAACTGAATCGTAGACATGCTAAATGGGTTGAATTCATTGAGACTTTCCCTTATGTCATTAAACACAAGAAGGGTAAAGAAAATGTTATTGCTGATGCTTTGTCTCGTCGATATACTATGCTTTCACAACTTGACTTCAAAATATTTGGTTTGGAGACCATCAAAGATCATGATGTAGGGCGGAACCCTACGTGGGCGATCTTTCACGTTGGAGCGGATCCTACGGGGAGACACGAAGAACGAGCAGAAGAACACGAGGAAATCACGGGGAGGAACGAGGGAAAACACTCAACCAACAAGGAATCGGTCACACAAATGCTAGATCAAAGAACACAAAGGGAGATACATGATTCAAGGTCAACAAAGGACGATACAAACGGTAGCCGTTCTTCTCCGTGAGGAGGTCTTGATGATGGTCTTCTCCGCAAAGGGAGGTCTTGAATCCAAGGTGGATCTTCTCCAAGAGGGGCCGCGTCTCTCTCGTCGAGTAGATCCGTATGGATGAGCCAAGCTCTATCTAATGAGATAAATCAACGCTAACCCTAACTAGGAGGAGGTGGAGGAGTATATATAGTGCTAAGCCACGAAGGGGTAAGTGAGGGCGAAGGGGTACACGGCTCGGCCCAATACACTGCAGGCACGCACAGGCGGTAGTACCGGTCCTTCTGGGCGGTAGTACCGCTTGAGGCGCTGCAAGCAGTAGTACCATATGATGGGCGGTAGTACCGCCTGAGCCGCTCAACTCAAGTTTGTCGGACTTTGCGGAAGTGGAGTGGATGTAGAGCGGTAGTGCCGCCAGGATGATAAGCGGTAGTACCACTGGGCCCGGGCGGTAGTACCGCTTGCTCCTAGCTTCTTCTTCCTTCTCCTCTTCCATGCTTGGCCTTGGTCCTTGGATCCTCCATGGTCGCCTCTCGGTTGTACCTGAGTGTATGCAAGGTCCATGCATGAGGTAGTAGCCATGTCTCACATGTGGAAAGTGACGGTTCAAGAGGAGTGAGTTCACCTTGTGCCCTATGGCGATGGTCGAGGTCTCGCCATATGTCCTCTTGGGGCTTGGAGAGTAGTTGGAGTGTACATGGGGATGAACGTGGTATGCTCCGCATCATCTCCCCTCCCTTGGGAAAGATCCAACCTCGGATCGTGATCCTCATCACCATGGAAACGGTTGTCGTAGACGGACTTGTAGTTGGACGAAGTTGAAGACATGGCGCAATCCAAGTATTCCAAGGTGTCGCCGGAGTGATAGACGCAAAAAGAGCAAACACAAGCAACACTCGGAAATACAATGGTTAGCGCACGCAAAGTGTCCATCATGTAAGAATGAGTCCGTGCGGCAATATAGTTCGTGACAAAGCGCATGAAGCTTATCAAAATGATCTAGAATGGTATGCAAAGCATTCATGGGAACAAATGCAATCATTATGCACACAATTGTGTTATGAGTATGGGCAATGCAACCACGGTGCAATATGATGTCATAATGGGATGGTGCATCAAAAGCATGAACATAGCAATGGATGCTCAATATGTGAATGTCATCATGCAATTGATGGTAGGCAATGTGATCATTATGTATGAATATGCCATCAAGAAAGATCACAACAAATTTGCTAAGGAAGTGAACAAGCTCAAATATCATGGATGACATGGGAATACAAGATGCAACAAGGCAATCATAATGTGTGTCAATCCATGCATAGGGTGCAAACTTGTGGTGAGAATGATATATCCATCGAGCATGACATGTATGAGCACAATCAACAAATATGGAGATGGTGGTGTACCAATGCTCGATGTCGTGGCATGAGTGGAATTCAAGGTGCATCCCATAAGTCCGAAGCGCCTCAAAGTAAAGGTCCATAGAGCCAATCTCCAATGTCGATCCTCCATCCAATAGATGTATCATGTGGACAATAAGAAGGAAACAACAATGAAAGAATGACCCATCCAATATGCAAACTTGAGGATGGCTCAAGAAGGAGTTCACCTTAAGAAAGTTCCCAAAGATGTTGGAGTCGACATCATGTATGTCTTCACATATCCAATATGTCGATAACGGCACCGCCTTGTGAATCCTTCAAAATGAAAGAACATGACAAACACTGAAAAACAAATGAGGTTAGCGGAAGTGCAAAACCTATCATTCGTGTGGTAAGATACCAACAAGTGTATGCATCATGCTCATCATAAGAAAGTACAAGGAGCGTTTCATAGTATGGAGGCATATGATGCAAGAACAACCAAATGCAATAGGCGCAATCAAACAAGCATGCATCACAAGTAATATGTCAAAGTCTCCAAGATCAATAAGCATAGTATGGTTGCACTCAATACAAGTGGATATGAGAGAGGCAACTAATGGACACAAGAGACCATGATCAAGATATATCATGTGAGAGGCATGAGCATATATGTCATCAACCCAAGAAAGCAAGTAATAGTGGAACATGGGTGATGCAACATAGCAAGCAATCATATCAATCAAGTGAAGCAAGCTAGTAGTGCAAAGATGCAACGTACTAGAAGGAATCAAGGCAATCATGTCATGGGTGCAAATAGTGTGCATGAATACTTCACATGACATGTCACAAGCATGAAGGCAAGACATGAGCAAAATAGCATCAATAGCATGGGGCACATGATAAACATGGCAAAAGCAACAAGGATCTCCACCAAGCATGCAAATACACATAGGAGTAACGTAATGGTGAATCATGGGTATATGCAAGCAAGGGTCACAATTGCATGGCAAAGGCATAGAAGCAAGCATAACATGCAAAGTGAACACGATAGAATGGGCATAAGGTAACAAGTGGTAAATAGCCCAAAGCCGTGTGAGAGCCAAGTAGAAGAGATGCGCGTAGTCCTTGCGCAAAAGGAATGGTGGGAATGAAAGTCCACGTGATCCCAAGTCATCGTTGTTTCAAGAGCTCGCTTCACAACTCTTGGGATTGAGAAGTTGACGAGTATGCATGAGTACCTACACAAAACAAAGACAAAGGAAAATTGTGTGTGCATGGTACATATACACATCATCCATCATGATGCGCACATGCATGTGTCGGTTAGCACAAAATATCCAATGCTCAAATAAATGAGATGCATGATATAGAAACATGTCATCCATCATGATAGGTTTGATGTTATGTATAGCATAATGGAGACTCAAATTGTGTAATGCATCATGAGAAATATGTAGAGCATTGTTATTCATGGAATGCATAAGGTGCAAGCAATTATGTGAATCATGCAAAGTATGGGATGAATTAAAATCTCCTAATGTGTATGAGGAAACTATGGGGGTCTCCTCATGAGCATTAATTGATACATCACATGGAGAATATTGACAACATCCAAAACAATGCATATTTGGAACAATGTGATCATGGCATGGAATAGTAGATGAATTGCATAAATCATGTAAAGGAAGCATGGCAATATCATCACAAGAGAAGCAAAATCCAATGACCATCATCTCGCCATCTATGCCATAAGTGCAAATGGGATTTATTTTAATGGGGCATGCATAGTTACTATGTTGAGATTGAAATGAGGCAATATGGGAGATCTCACTCATAGCATATGACAAGTTCAATGGATTGTCAAACATGAAGTGACCAATCGAATTTTCACATGATATCCTATGGAGCATGGCATCACAACTAGGCAACTCAACATGCTCATCATCATATTCATCATAAATAGGTAAGTCAAGGCATGAAGAAGTTTCACTAGCATGAAGCATGGTAATAGGTGGGTCGACATCATGGGAGCAATCAATGTCAAGATTGTCCACTAGTGGGACAAGAGAAGTACCATCACCTATGTTACCTTTGGAGCATCGCTCATGTGTTGTAGGTGAGGTGTCAACGATCCATTCGTTGTCATCTTCATCTTGATGGAACCATGTGGGGGTGTATCATCGTCCATCATGGCCATCGCTGCTCCAATGGAGGAATAGACTCATCAAGGATAGGCATGTCGTCATGTAGGAGACCTAGCACCAAAGAAGAAAACACACTAAGAGTAGAGGTTAATTGTTAGGAATCATAGTGGCCTCACATGCCGTGTCAACTACCTCACTCACTAAGTGTTGTGGCTCACTCACTCCCTCAAGGATGCTCTCACTGTATGGTGGGTGGAGTCACTCAAATGGCACTCAACCTCACATAGGATGTGTGGCATGCTCTCATCTGTGGGGCTAGTGGTGGTCACACTCATCCTCTCACAGAAATGCTCTCAATGTCACGTATGGTGGAGTCACCATCTCTCTCATGGGGTGGTGGCTCTCCTCACATGACAAATGGGGTAGCTCAACATGTGTGGGTGTCGGAGAGGTGTAGGTGCAATGTCTCCATGCGCTGTCGTCGCGTAGCTTGACTCGGAGTATGAGTCCAATGTGGGCGCTGCCTTCATGTTGTTGAAGAGGTTCGGCTCGTCAGCCGTGGTCGAAGGGATGGCCCTTGCTCGACCGCCTTGTCACCGCCTTGGTGTTGGAGGCCCATATGATGTGGCACCTCATAGCTCGCCTCCATGACCGAAGGGAGTTTCCCATGCTCGCCATCTTCCTTGAGGGGCTTCAAGATGGAAGTGTCGCCTCGCCGTGGGTGGTCGCCTTGGACTTGATGAAGTCGATGTAGGCGCACACGGGAAGTAGGCGAAGATGCCGTGACGTCCAAAGGTGAAGATGCCTTGAGAACACTTGGCTAAGATGCCAAAGTGGTTGATGTAGCCGTAGCGCCGCCTTGGTGGTGGTCGCCTCGCGGTCTTCTCTTGTGCGTATGAAGCTTCGACTTGGCGTGAAGTAGGGCTTGTTGGGACTTGTGTATTTGCGCTTGGAGCATCTTCATGATGATGATGTCGTTGTCGTGCTTGAGCTCCTTGGCGCTCGTCGTCGCGTGCACATGATGCTTGGAGGTGACTTGCCCTTCATGACGATGTTGATCACGAATTTGATGGTGGTCTCCATGGAGATGTGGACGACTTGCGCTTGCATCGCTTGGGCGCCCAAGACTTGTGGCTTGAACGTCGCCGCTTTGAAGATGACGAAGGGAAGAAGACTTGATCAAGGCCCAATCTCCTCCATCCTTGCATCTTGCTCCTCTTTATGTGCGGCAAGCTTCTTATCGGTAGTCCCTTCTCCTTGCTTCGGAGTGATGAATGTCGATGGAGATGTTCTCGATGCGCCTCGCAATCTTGATTGTGTGCTTTGCACTTGTCGTTGTAGATCAAGAGAGACGCTTTGGTGATGTAGTTGTTCACGCCGTTTGTTGTCGAAGACCGGAGATGAAATGCCTTGCCTATCCATCACAAGACTCGAGCAAATATGAGTGGGAGAAAGAGAAGAACTTATACCAATGTACCTTGACCGATGTTGACAATGAATCAAGTTCACTCAAATGCGGATAATGAAATAGCACTATTGGTACCAATCTTGTCGGTTCTCACACCTACACAAGTAAAGCTTATGGAGGAGCTCGTGAGGATAGTGGCACAAAAATTTAATGCAAAATGTTAGCAAGAGTCAATAATGTTGAAAGAGATTCACAAATTTGCAAGTGAAACAAATGGACCACTAGCAAAGAATGGCACACGGAAACACACACACGGATAGATAAATGGGGTCGTGCAACCAAGGAATGAGCACAAAATGTGGAATCCACGGAAAACGCTCGTGTTGCACAACTCAAGAGAGACGCTAGCACGATTGCTCAATAGGCGGATACGACACTTGTGGACAACCTATAAGATGCAAAATGGATAAACTTCTATCCCAAATATGCTATGTATGTATGGTTCCCGGTGTTTCTCTCAAGATGATCCAAGATGATCGGATATGGCAATCTTATATGCAATGTTGTTTGATGCTATGGCAGTTGCTTACAAGCTTTTTGCTCTCTTTCTTTCTTTGCTTAAAAGCTTATTCTCTTTTTTTTTGGCCACTTTGCACAATGCACAAATCAAGATTGCTATTGTGTATATGCGGGAACAAACTTGTGACACAAGATATGATAGCAATATATGCACCACGATGATATGGTATGTATGCTATGGGAAGTATGATCACTAATGTGCACAAGTAACGTTGCCGGCAATACTCAAATGGCTAGTCTCGATAGGCAAGTAACGCAAAATGGGCTAGGGGTTAACAATGCAATAGCAAGGGGAATATACAAAGGAGGGATACCACGATACCAATATGATATGGAGGTTACCGTCCTTGGCGATGATGAGTGGCGGTGTTCTTGATGTAGATACCAAGATGATGGAGACTCGTCCCTAAGTAGCCGAAACACCTTAGGAAACGGAAATACCGCGAACTCAAAATCTCAAACGTCAAATGTCAAAATGGTGGTAGCGGGAATGCGGTGGTGGTTTGCACTTGGCAATGCGGAAGTGGAATGATGGGCTATACACGTGTCGGAGTTGAAGTTGCCGTCCCTAAGTAGCCGAAACACCTTAGGAGACACAAGCCACAACTCGAAAAAGCTCAATCAACTATTGGGTTAAGTTGAGGTGGTTGAAGTGTATGGTGGGCAAGCCTATGCGGAAGTTACGGTGGTGGTTGATGAAGAAGCAATCGTCCCTAAGTAGCCGAAACACCTTAGGAGACTCGAATCACTACTCAAGCAACCACTAATGCTATGGGGAACAAATTGGTTAGGTTGCGGAAGTCGGTGGTGGTTATGCGGAGGATGTGGCGGAAGCCCTAGGCAAAGATGCCAAATTTCACAAAATTTGACGGAGTCAAATGGTGATGGTAGTATTTTTATGGGAAGAGGGATGTCAATAGCTTCAAAACGAGCTAAAGAACGCCAAAATCGGACTCGGATGAATTAGTTATGGCGAAACGGTGAAACGGAAAAACTGAATTGGGTTGGGCGGTAGTACCGCTTGGGAGGGCGGTAGTATCATCAGAAGCGGTAGTACCGCTTGAATGGGCGGTAGTACCGCCGGTCGGGTTTTTTCGCAAAATCGAGCTCGAGGGGCGGTAGTGCCGCTTGGAAGGGCGGTAGTACCGCTTGAGGTGCTAAGCGGTAGTACCGCTTGAAGGGCGGTAGTACCGCTGTCGTCGGATTTTCGCAAACCGGATAGGGCGCGATTTTGGGGCGGAAATGGATGATTTCGGGTCAAAATTGAGAGATTTCGTGGATGGAAAGTGGGAAACTTGGGGGAATGCTAGATCCACTTGAAACCAAGCAAATCCACGGATCAAAATCAACAAAACATCATCAAACCAACAGATCACAAAAAAAATTTGAGGGCTATTTTTGGTGGGGATTTTCGGATTTAGGACGAAAACAACAAAATCAAGCTAGAAAACACGGGGTACGGGCTCCAAAAACGTGATCAACGTGGCTCATGATACCATAGATGATGTAGGGCGGAACCCTACGTGGGCGATCTTTCACGTTGGAGCGGATCCTACGGGGAGACACGAAGAACGAGCGGAAGAACACGAGGAAATCACGGGGAGGAACGAGGGAAAACACTCAACCAACAAGGAATCAGTCACACAAATGCTAGATCAAAGAACACAAAGGAGATACATGATTCAAGGTCAACAAAGGACGATACAAACGGTAGCCGTTTTTCTCCGTGAGGAGGTCTTGATGATGGTCTTCTCCGCAAAGGGAGGTCTTGAATCCAAGGTGGATCTTCTCCAAGAGGGGCCGCGGTCTCTCTCGTCGAGTAGATCCGGTATGGATGAGCCAAGCTCTATCTAATGAGCTAAATCAACGCTAACCCTAACTAGGAGGAGGTGGAGGAGTATATATAGTGCTAAGCCACGAAGGGGTAAGTGAGGGCGAGGGGTACACGGCTCGGCCCAATACATCAGGCATGACAGTGGCGGTAGTACCGGTCCTTCTAGGCGTAGTACCGCTTGAGGCGCGCAGCGGTAGTACCGCTATGATGGGCGGTAGTACCGCCTGAGCCGCTCAACTCAAGTTTGTCGGACTTTTGGAAGTGGAGTGGATGTAGAGCGGTAGTGCCGCCAGATGATAAGCGGTAGTACCATGGGCCTGGGCGGTAGTACCGCTTGCTCCCAGCTTCTTCTTCCTTCTCCTCTTCCATGCTTGGCCTTGGTCCTTGGATCCTCCATGGTCGTCTCGGTTGTACCTGAGTGTATGCAAGGTCCATGCATGAGGTAGTAGCCATGTCTCACATGTGGAAAGTGACGGTTCGAAGAGGAGTGAGTTCACCTTGTGCCCTATGGCGTATGGTCGAGGTCTCGTCATATGTCCTCTTGGGGCTTGGAGAGTAGTTGGAGTGTACATGGGGATGAACGTGGTATGCTCCGCATCAGATCAATATGTGCATGATGCTGATTTTAAAGATGTAATGCAGAATTGTAAAGAGGGAAGAACATGGAACAAGTTCGTTATTAATGATGGTTTTGTGTTCCGTGCTAACAAGCTATGCATTCCTGCTAGCTCTGTTCGTCTTTTGTTGTTGCAGGAGGCGCATGGAGGAGGATTAATGGGACACTTTGGCGTGAAGAAGACGGAGGATATACTTGCTACACATTTCTTTTGGCCAAAGTTAAGACGGATGTTGAGCGCTTTGTAGCTCGCTGCACTAGATGTCAAAAGCTAAGTCACGACTCAATCCTCATGGTTTATATATGCCTTTGCCTGTGCCTAGTGTTCCTTGGGAGGATATATCTATGGACTTTGTTTTAGGTTTACCTCGAACAAAGAAGGGAGGATAGCATATTTGTTGTCGTGGATAGATTCTCTAAAATGGCACACTTTATACCATGTCATAAAAGCGATGATGCTGTTAATGTTGCTGATTTGTTCTTTCGTGAAATTATTCGCTTGCATGGTGTGCCAAATACTATTGTTTCAGATCGTGATACTAAATTTCTTAGCCACTTTTGGAGATGTTTATGGGCTAAGTTGGGGACTAAACTGCTTTTTAGTACTACTTGTCACCCCAAACCGATGGACAAACTGAAGTAGTCAATAGAACATTGTCTACTATGCTTAGGGCTGTTTTGAAGAATAATAAGAAAATGTGGGAAGAATGCTTGCCTCATATTGAATTTGCTTATAATCGCTCATTGCATTCTACTACTAAGATGTGCCCTTTGAAATTGTGTATGGCTTCCTACCTCGTGCACCTATTGATTTGTTGCCTCTTCCATCTTCGGAGAAGGTTAATTTTGATGCTAAAGAACGTGCTGAATTGATTTTAAAATGCATGAGTTAACTAAGGAAAACATTGAGCGATGAATGCTAAATATAAACTTGCTGGAGATAAGGGTAGAAAACATGTTGTCTTTGCACCGGAGATCTTGTTTGGTTACATTTGCGTAAGGATAGGTTTCTAATTTGCGCAAATCAAAGCTAATGCCACGTGCTGATGGTCCATTTAAGGTGTTAGAGAAAATAAATGATAATGCATATAAACTTGAGCTGCCTGCAGATTTTCGGGTTAGTCCCACTTTTAACATTGCAGATTTGAAGCCTTATTTGGGTGAGGAAGATGAGCTCCGTCGAGGACGACTTCATTTCAAGAAGGGAGGATGATGAGGACATCAATACCATTGTTACACCCACAGCCCCTGCTGCTATACATACCGGACCAATTACTAGAGCTCACAAGACGCCAATTGAATTATCGTACTTTCGCTTCTTGGTAACGATTCCAATGTTCATGAGAATATGATGCTGCCTAAATTGGATACATTTGTTTTGCTTACAAATGAAGGGCCTACCATGGACAAGAAAGATGAACCTTGGAGCAAGTTCAAGCATGGAGATGTTGGCATGCGCAAGGAGAACAAGAACGGAGTTACAAGTGATGATTCCAGGACTTTGAAGCCACCCTAATGAGTGCATAAGGCCTTGGACGAAATATACAAGATGCCACTTCATAATATTCGTCCATAGGCTATTCTAGGTGCTGCGTCACCTTATTATTGGGCCAGGCCCATGTAATTTCGAAATACTTAAGTATAGGCTGTTTTAGAGTCCGATGTGTGGGGAAACAAGAGTTAGGGTTGATTTCGGACCCTCCACCAAGGGCCACGAAATTCCCCCTCTTCTCCATATATACAGCCCTTAGGGCACCATTTAGACCTTGGGTTTTGTTTAGATTAAAAGTTCGCCATAGCTGCAACTTCGCAGCATTTCGCTTGTGTTCAACGACTGACAAAGGCGCCACAGTAACCCCACCTTGATCAATAAAGCTTTCATCTTATATTCGCAATATCCAGATTGCAATCTCAGTTTCTTGCTTGTTCTTCGCTTGCTCGCAGGAATGCACCCCTCGTGGTCGTTGATCGTGTTCGGCGTGGTCAATAACCTCTCGGAGTTGGTTTAGCGATTGCTAAGGCGCGACGTCCTCGCACGTTCGTAGTCGGATCGTGAAAGTCGACTTCCTCCAAAGCGAAAACCAACATCTCATCGAAAGACGGGACACCTTTGCCTCTATCATGTGATTGATTTCTTGTCGGTTGAGTGCATTCTCTCGCTTTCCCGTGTTTTCCCTCGCTTCTTCCGCTGTTCCTCGTGTTCCCCGTGAGGATCCGCCCCAACGTGAAAGATCGCCCACGAGGGTGCCGCCCTACATCATCTATGGTATCATGAGCCACGTTGATCACGTTTTTGGAGCCCCTACCCCTCTTTTTCTAGATTGATTTTGTTGATTTCGTCCTAAATCCGAAAATCCCCACCAAAAATAGCCCCAAAATTTTTGTGATTTGTTAGTTTTGATGATGTTTTGTTGATTTTGATTCATGTATTTGCTTGGTTTCGAGTGGATCTAGCATTTCCCCAAGTTTCCCCACTTTCTATCCACGAAATCTCTCCAATTTTGACCTTGAAATCATCAATTTCCGCCCCAATTCAGTAAATTTCCGCCCAAACGAGATCGATCCGTCGGGCCGACATCCGGCCTCAGTCGGACATCCGCCATCCGCCGACATCCGGCCCCAAGCCGGACATCCGGGCCCTGGAGCGCCAAATCAGCTCGATTCTGGACATACACCCCCGGAAATCCGGCCCCGAGCCCCGGATATCCGGCCCCTGGCATTTCTGTTTTTTCCGTTTCACCGTTTCGGCCATAACTAATTCATCCGGAGTCCGATTTTGACGTTCTTTAGCTCGTTTTGAAGCTATTGACATCCCCCTTCCTATAAAAATACTACCATCACCATTTGACTCCATCAATTTTTTGAAAATTTGGCAAATTTGCCTAGGCCTTCCACCATATCCTCCGCATAGCCACCACCGACTTCCACAACCTAACCAATTTTGTTCCCCATAGCATTAGTGGTTGTTTGAGTAGTGATTCGAGTCTCCTAAGGTGTTTCGGCTACTTAGGGACGATTGCTTCTTCATCAACCACCACCACCAGTTCCACATAGGCGTACCCACCATACACTTCCGCCACACCCAACTTAACCCAATAGTTGTTTGAGCTTTTTCGAGTTGTGGCTTGTGTCTCCTAAGGTGTTTCGGCTACTTAGGGACGGCAACTTCAACTCCGACACGTGTATAGCCCATCATTCCACTTCCGCATTGCCAAGTGCAAACCACCACCGCTTTCCACTACCACCATTTGACATTTGCCTTTGAGATTTTGAGTTTGCGGTTTTTCCGTTTCCTAAGGTGTTTCGGCTACTTAGGGACGAGTCTCCATCATCTTGGTATATACATCAAGAACACCGCTACTCATCATCGCCGGACGGTAACCTCCATATCATCTTGGTATCGTGGTATCCATCCATTGTATATTCCCTTGCTATTGCATTGTTAACCCCTACCCTTACTTTTATGCTATTTGCCTATCGAGACTAGCCATTTGAGTATTGCCGACAACATTACTTGTGCACATTAGTGATCATACTTCCCATAGCATATATACCATATCATTGTGGTGCATATATTGGTATCATATCTTGTGTCACAAGTTTGTTCCCGCATATACACAATTGCTATCTTGGTTTGTGCATTGTGCAAAGTGGCCATAGAAAAAAAAAGAGAAGAAATAAAGCTTTTAAGCAAAAGAAAGAGAGCAAAGAGCTTGTAAGCAAGTGCCATAGCATCATACCACATTGCACATAAGATTGTCATATCCGATCATCTTGGATCATCTTGAGAGAAACACCGGGAACCATACATACATAGAATACTTGGGATAGAAGTTTATCCATTTTGCATCTTATAGGTTGTGCACAAGTGTCGTATCCGCCTATTGAGCAATCGTGCTAGCGTCTCTATTGAGTTGTGCAACACGAAGCTTTCCGTGGATTCTACATTTTGTGCTCATTCCTTGGTTGCATGACCCCATTTATCTATCCGTGTGTGTTTCCGTGCCATTCTTTGCTATTGGTCCATTTGTTTCACTTGCGAATTTGTGAATCTCTTTCAACATTATTGACTCTTGCTAACATTTTGCATTAAATTTTTGTGCCACTGTCCTCACCGAGCTCCTCCATAAGCTTTACTTGTGTAGGTTTGAGAACCGACAAGGATTGGTACCAATAGTGCTATTTCATTGTCCGCATTTGAGTGAACTTGATTCATTGTCAACATCGGTCAAGGTACATTTGTATAAGTTCTTTTCTTTCTCCCACTCATATTTGCTCGAGTCTTGTGATGGATAGGCAAGGCATTTCATCTCCGGTCTTCGACAACAACGACGGCGTGAACAACTACATCACCAAAGCGCCTCTTCGATCTACAACGACAAGTGCAAGGCACACAATCAAGATTGCGAGAGCGATCGAGAACATCTCCATCGACATTCATCACTCCAAGCAAGGAGAAGGGACTACTTCGACAAGAAGCTTGCCGCACATAAAGAGGAGCAAGATGCAAGGATGGAGGAGATTCGGGCCTTGATCCAGTCTTCTTCCCCTTCGTCATCTTCAAGGCGGCGACATTCAAGCCACAAGTCTTTGGAGCGCGAAAAAGATGCAAGTGCAATTCGTCCTCGTCCACACCTACATGGCGACCACCATCACGTTCGTGATCCACATCGCCATGAAGGGCAAGTCACCTCCAAGCATCATGTGCACGATTTACGACTTAACGCCAAGGAGCTCAAGCACGACAACGACATCATCATCATGAAGATGCTCCACAAGCGCAAATGCACAAGTCCCAACAAGCCCTACTTCACGCCAAGTCGAAGCTTCATAAGCACAAGAGAAGACCGCGAGACGAGCACCACCAAGACGGCGCTACGACTACATCAACCACTTCGGCATTTTCGCCAAGTGTTCTCAAGGCATCTTCGCCTTTGGACGTACGGCATCTTCGCCTACTTCCCACGTGTACGCCTACATCGACTTCATCAAGTCCAAGGCGACTACCACGAGCGAGGGCGACACTTCCATCTTCGAAGCCCTCAAGGAAGATGGTCGAGCATGGGACATTCCTTCGGTCATGGAGACGAGCTACGAGGTGCCACATCATATGGGCCTCCCACACCAAGACGGTGACAAGACGGTCGAGCAAGGGCCATCCCCTTCGACCACGGCGACGAGCGCGAACCTCTTCAACAACATGAAGATGACGCCCACTTTGGACTCATTCTCCGAGTCAAGCTACGCGACCGCGCATGGAGACATTTGCACCAACATCTCTCCGACACCCACAAATCACGAGATGACCCAATTGCCATGTGAGGAGAGCCACCACCACATGAGTGACATGAGTGACTCCACCCTATATGACATTGAGTGCATTTCCTATGAGAGGATGAGTGTGACTGATAGAGGCAAAGGTGTCCCGATGTTTCGATGAGATGGTGGCTATCGTTTCTGTGGGAGTCGACCTTGACGATCCGACTACGAACGTGCGAGGCGTCGCGCCTTAGCAATCGCTAAACCAACTTCCGAGGGTTATTGACCACGCCGGAGCACGATCAACCTGACCACGAGGGCCTGTTTCCTGCGAGCAAACGAAGAACAAGCAAGAATCTGAGATTGCAATCTGGATATTGCGAATATAAGATGAAAGCTTTATTGATCAAGGTGGGGTTCTGTGGACGCCTTTGTCCGGTCGTTGAACACAAACGGCACGCCAAGTTGCAGCTATGGCTAACTTTTAATCTAAACAAAACCCAAGGTCTAAACGGTGCCCTAAGGGCTGTATATATGGAGGAAGAGGGGGAATTTCGTGGCCCTTGGTGGAGGGGTCCAAATCAACCCTAACTCTTGTTTCCCCACACATACGGACTCTAAAACTGCCTATACTTAAGTATTTCGAAATTACATGGGCCTGGCTCAATAATAAGGTGACGCAGCACCTAGAATAGCCTATGGACGAATATTATGAAGTGGCATCTTGTATATTTCGTCCAAGGCCTCATGCACTCATTAGGGTGGCTTCAAAGTCCTGAATCATCACTTGTAACTCCGTTTGTTCCCCTTGCATGCCAACATCTCCATGCTTGAACTTGCTCCAAGGTTCATCTTTCTTGTCCATGGTAGGCCCTTCATTTGTAAGCAAAACAAATGTATCCAATTTAGGCAGCATCATATTCTCATGAACATTGGAATCGTTACCAAGAAACGAAAGTACCGATAATTCAATTGGCGCATGAGCTCTAGTAATTGGTCCAAGATGTATAGCAGCAGGGGTTGTGGGTGTAACAATGGTATTGATGTCCTCATCATCCTCCCTTCTTGAAATGAAGTCGCCCTCGACGGAAGCTCATCTTCCTCACCCAAATAAGGCTTCAAATCTGCAATGTTAAAAGTGGGACTAACCCCAAAATCTGCAGGCAGCTCAAGTTTATATGCATTATCATTTATTTTTCTAACACCTTAAATGGACCATCAGACATGGCATTAGCTTTGATTTGCGCAAATGAGGAAACCTATCCTTACGCAAATGTAACCAAACAAGATCTCCAGTGCAAAGACAACATGTTTTCTACCCTTATCTCCAACAAGTTTATATTTAGCATTCATACGGTCAATGTTTTCCTTAGTTAACTCATGCATTTTAAAATCAATTCAGCACGCCTTAGCATCAAAATTAACCTTCTCCAAGATGGAAGAGGCAACAAATCAATAGGTGCACGAGGTAGGAAGCCATACACAATTTCAAAAGGGCACATCTTAGTAGTAGAATGCAATGAACGATTATAAGCAAATTCAATATGAGGCAAGCATTCTTCCCACATTTTCTTATTATTCTTCAAAACAGCCCTAAGCATAGTAGACAATGTTCTATTGACTACTTCAGTTTGTCCATCAGTTTGGGGTGACAAGTAGTACTAAAAGCAGTTTAGTCCCCAACTTAGCCCATAAACATCTCCAAAAGTGGCTAAGAAATTTAGTATCACGATCTGAAACAATAGTATTTGGCACACCATGCAAGCTTAATAATTTCAATGAAAGAACAAATCAGCAACATTAACAAAGATCATCGCTTTTATGACATGGTATAAAGTGTGCCATTTTCGAGAATCTATCCACGACAACAAATATGCTATCCTCCCTTCTTTGTTCGAGGTAAACCTAAAACAAAGTCCATAGATATATCCTCCCAAGGAACACTAGGCACAGCAAAGGCATATATAAACCATGAGGATTGAGTCGTGACTTAGCTTTTTGACATGTAGTGCAGCGAGCAACAAAACGCTCAACATCCCGCCTCATCTTTGGCCAAAAGAAATGTGTAGCAAGTATATCCTCCGCCTTCTTGACGCCAAAGTGTCCCATTAATCCTCCTCCATGCGCCTCCTGCAACAACAAAAGACGAACAGAGCTAGCAGGAATGCATAGCTTGTTAGCACGAACACAAAACCATCATTCATAACGAACTTGTTCCATGTTCTTCCTTCTTTACAATTCTGCATTACATCTTTAAAATCAGCATCATGCACATATTGATCTTTGATGGTCTCCAAACCAAATATTTTGAAGTCAAGTTGTGAAAGCATAGTATAGCGATTTAGACAAAGCATCAAGAATAACATTTTCTTTACCCTTCTTGTGTTTAATGACATAAGGGAAAGTCTCAATGAATTCAACCCATTTAGCATGTCTACGATTCAGTTTAGCTTGACTTTTAGTATGTTTCAAAGATTCATGATCAGAATGTATAACAAATTCTTTGGGCCATAAATAATGTTGCCATGTCTCTAAAGTCCTAACAAGAGCATATAATTCTTTGTCATAAGTAGAATAGTTCAGACTAGGCCCACTCAATTTTTCGTAAAAGTATGCAACAGGTTTTCCATCTTGTAATAACACACCTCCTAATCCAATTCCACTAGCATCACATTCAAGCTCAAAAGTTTTATTAAAGTCAGAAGTTGGAGTAAAGGAGCATGAGTCAACTTATCTTTCAATACCGTGAAAGCTTCTTCCCGTGCGGTACCCCAAACAAAAGGCACATCCTTCTTTGTAAGCTCATTGAGAGGTGCAGCAATGGTGCTAAAGTCTCTCACAAAACGCCTATAGAAACAAGCGAGTCCAAGAAAACTCCTCACTTGTGTGACCGCTTTGGGCTGCGCCAACTCTCAATAGCTTCAATCTTGGCTTTATCAACTTCAATTCCCTGTGGAGTAACAACATAGCCAAGAAAAGATACTCGGTCGGTGCAAAAGGTGCACTTCCCAAGGTTACCAAACAAACGTGCATCACGAGAGCATTAAAAACAGCACGAATGTTCCAAATGTTCTTCCAAAGATTTGCTATAAATCAGTATATCATCAAAGTAAACTACCACAAATCGTCCAATGAAAGCACGTAAAACTTCGCTCATTAATCTCATGAAAGTACTAGGTGCATTAGTTAACCTAAAAGGCATGACTAACCACTCATATAATCCAAACTTAGTTTTAAATGCTGTTTTCCATTCATCTCCCAATTTCATACGAATTTGATGGTATCCACTACGCAAATCAACTTTGGAGAATATTGTAGAGCCACTAATTCATCAAGCATATCATCTAGCCTAGGAATAGGATGACGATAACTAATAGTAATATTATTAATGCCTCTACAATCAACACACATACGCCGACGCACCATCCTTTTTAGGCACTAGTATAATAGGAACAGCACAAGGACTAAGAGATTCGCAGATATAACCTTTGTCGAGCAGCTCCTGTGATTGACGATAATCTCCTTCGCCTCCTCCGGATTGGTACGATATGGTGCGCGATTGGTAGCGATGCACCGGAATTAAGTCAATTTGATGCTCAATTCCTCGAATAGGTGGTAATCCCGTGGCACGCCTTGTGGGAAGACGCGGCGAACTCCCGCAAAATGTTAGTGACAGCAGGGGCAAAGAGGAAGGCACGCCCTCGAATGAAAATAATGCCTCTTTGCACACAAAAGCATAGCAAACAGATTTGCTAGAATCTAGCTCATCAATATCAGATTTGGTGGCAAATAAACATGCACTTTTCAGTTTAATTTCAGAAGCAACATTAGATGGTTTATTATTAGGCTTCATTTGTTGCTCAAATTCTTTTGCCACAATCTGATTTTCACTCTTATTTTTCTCCTGTTTTGCTTTATTAGCTCTATTAATATCATCTTTCAAAATGGAATCAGAGTCATAGGAAGCAAAGTAATATTTTTATCCTTGTGAACAAGAGTATACTGATTGTTTCAACCATGGTGTACAGAATTTTATCAAATTGCCATGGTCTACCAAGTAATAAGGAACATGCTTGCATAGGTACCACATCACAATCAACATAATCAGCATATGTAGAGATACTAAAATGCACACGAACAAAGACGTGTTACCTTAACCTTGCCGCTGTTGTTGAACCATTGGATGTAGTAAGGATGTGGATGTGGTCTTGTGGTGAGAGAAAGCTTCTCCACCATATCCATGCTAGCCAAGTTGTTGCAGCTCCTCCATCTATGATGACGCTAATAGAACGCTCCTTCACAACTCCCTTTGTATGGAACAAGTTATGCCTCTGATTTTGCTCAGCTTGTGTAACCTGCACACTCAAAACACGTTGAGCAACTAAACATTCATACCTGCCAAGATCTTCAGCAGCCATGTATTGCGCCTCAGATCGAATCATCTCCACCGTGTTCTTCATGTGTAATAAGAGCCAAAGTCTCTTCATCATAGTCACTAGCGACTCATACCCACCATCCTCGTGAGCAATCATCACACGCTGAGATTGGCATTCTCTCAAAAATGTCCTCTTCCCTTACAACGACGACAAATAATATCACTTGTGTGCCCTGTTGACGCCATGGAAGAAGAAGAGCTCTGTAGGCCCAGCAGTGTACTCTTGGCGATAGTGGTGGTTGTGCCTGCTTTCTTGTATCACGGTTGGAGGTGGCAGCCGACGGAGGTGCCGTGTAGTAGAACGTGTGGAAGTAGATGATGCACGTGGTGTCCATGATGAAGGTCGACCTGCAGAAAAGTTAGTCCGCCGCCAAGGCCTGCCGATCCTGCACTTCACGCTCAGCTTTACAAGCAAGATGGAATAATCGAGTGATATTATTATAATCCTTGTAGTCTAGAATGGTCTGAATCTCTATTTAATCCACCCGTAAAACGTGCAAGCATAGCTTCATTCTCCTCAACAATACCACATCTAATCAAGCCAGTTTGTAATTCCTGATAATATTCTTCACCGAATTTTTCCTTGTCTTAAGCGCTGCAATTTTTGAAGTAATTCACGTTGATAATATGGTGGAACCCAACGAGTACGCATAGCAGTTTTCAAAGCAGCCCAAGTAGCTGGAACAGGATATAATCTACAATGTTCGACCACCAAACACATGCAAAGCTAGTGAAAGCACAAACAGCAGCAGAACACGCCTCTCCTCGTGATATTGTAAACATGTAAATCGTTGTTCAGTTTCTAATTCCCAAGTAAGATATATATCGTGAACATATCTACCCTCAAATGGTGGAATATTCAATTTCAGTTTAGGGAGATGGTCATGATCTCGCACTCAAGGGGAGCCCAACATTGCCATTATTTGCATGCGGACGACCTGGTGGTTGTGGTGCTAGTGGTTGCACGTAGTTCGATGTTGATCAACCTCATCCTCGTAAGCTCTCACATAATCATCCTCCCCACCGCAGCAGCAGGAGCCACGTATATCAACAAAGCACCAAAGAGCTTGGCCAGTGAAGAGGGACACGGAAGCTCATGGAGGGCTGTTTCATGATGTGGAGGTAGTCCGTGTTGTTGGAGTAGAGGTGCGTTAGGTGCAGCCGGTGGTGGTGGTGGTAGATGCGCGAGCAATTCATTAAACTTGTTATCGAGCTTTGTTTCGAACGCCTTCTCAATGCCATCTATCTTCTCCATGGCCTCTTCAAATCTATTTAGCACATCGTCCACCTGCCCACTCATCATTTGTTGAAACTTATCATGTAGCGCTTTGTTTGTCATGTTCTCCCGGTCAGTCTCGCTGGCTTGTGATCCTGCCATGGTTAGCAGCAATAGAAACACACAAGAATATGATTCGACAGACTACTAGGAAGTGGTGGTGATGGTGTGGTGGATACCACAACCGTCAGCAAATCTCAAATTCTTACCAGTTCTTACCCAGAAGAAAGCGTGATCGCAACCGATGTAGGCAAAACTCTCAAAGCTTGGATAGAGCGATTACCGTGAGAGTCAAACGCACGATGTAGATGTATGTGGAGCTGGGAAGGCTTATAATATGGTAGCAAAAAGGTTAGCAATAATCAATTCGAGATGCAAAGTTGAATAAACGCCAACGACGAGATCAGGTCTGGTCCTAGGCTAGACCGTGCTAGAGACGCGAGCCTAGAACACTAACAAAATCACGGCGCTGCACGTAAACAAGGGAAAAGCACACTGGATTTTTTTTTCGCTTTTTTTTTTTTTGCGCTTTTTTTTTTCTTTTTTTTTTTTTTTTTGCGAAAAATCACTATAATGGCGAGTGTCTCAAAACTCTTCCGAGGTCAAACCGACAGATGGGCACGAAATTTTTCGACTAAAAAATTTTTTTTCAACGCCGGACCCAAAAACTGAAACGGGTCAAAAAACTTTCTATAACGGCGATCGCCTCAATACACTTAGAAACACTTAAAAACAGATAGCCGAAAATTTTTTCGACAAGTGCGTTTTGAAAATTTTGGGCCTAAACGGAGGGTGGTTTCAGACTTTTTTTTTTCCAAACCTACTCCGCAAGGAAACACGAATCGAAACTAGATGGATCTCAAAACAAACCTAATATGAAAAGAACTCGGATTGGTGGTGGATATATGGTGGTGGTATATGGCAGCGGTGGTGGTATATAGTAGCGGTGGTGGTATATGGATACGGATTCAGAGCGGTGGCGGATAAGCAATGGTGGTAGATGGCAAGGCGATGATGATGGTGCGGCGCGTGACAACTTATGACCGTAACTCAAACTCTAATAGACTAGACGCTAAGACCAGAACTAGACACGACGATGCAACCGCAAATTCAACAAAGCAAAACCCTAAAAAGATTATGCAAAGGCTCGATTGGTTCGGATATGATGAACTAACCCTAATTTTTTTGTGGCTTTTTCGTGGACTTTAGGTATGAAGAATGACTCGATCTAAACTACGAAAACTGTAAAATCTCACCGAGCAACCTGGAAATCTGATACCACTTGATAGAGGCAAAGGTGTCCCGATGTTTCGATGAGATGGTGGCTATCGCTTCGTGGAGTCAACCTTGACGATCCGACTACGAACGTCGAGACGTCGCGCCTTAGCAATCGCTAAACCAACTTCCGAGGGTTATTGACCACGCCGAGCACGATCAACCCGACCACGAGGGCCTGCTTTCCTGCGAGCAAACGAAGAACAAGCAAGAATCTGAGATTGCAATCTGGATATTGCGAATATAAGATGAAAGCTTTATTGATCAAGGTGGGGTTCTGTGACGCTTTGTCCGGTCGTTGAACACAAACGGCACGCCGGTTGCAGCTATGGCGAACTTTTAATCTAAACAAAACCCAAGGTCTAAACGGTGCCCTAAGGGCTGTATATATGGAGGAAGAGGGGGAATTTCGTGGCCCTTGGTGGAGGGGTCCAAATCAACCCTAACTCTTGTTTCCCCACACATACGGACTCTAAAACAGCCTATACTTAAGTATTTCGAAATTACATGGGCCTGGCCCAATAATAAGGTGACGCAGCACCTAGAATAGCCTATGGACGAATATTATGAAGTGGCATCTTGTATATTTCGTCCAAGGCCTCATGCACTCATTAGGGTGGCTTCAAAGTCCTGGAATCATCACTTGTAACTCCGTTTGTTCCCCTTGCGCATGCCAACATCTCCATGCTTGAACTTGCTCCAAGGTTCATCTTTCTTGTCCATGGTAGGCCCTTCATTTGTAAGCAAAACAAATGTATCCAATTTAGGCAGCATCATATTCTCATGAACATTGGAATCGTTACCAAGAAACGAAAGTACCTGATAATTCAATTGGCGTGCGCGAGCTCTAGTAATTGGTCCAGTATGTATAGCAGCAGGGGTTGTGGGTGTAACAATGGTATTGATGTCCTCATCAGTGACCACCACTAGTCCCACACTTGAGAGCATGCCACACATCCTATGTGAGGTTGAGCGCCATTTGAGTGACTCCACCAACCATACGAGTGAGAGCATCATATTGGGAGTGAGTGAGCCACAACACTTAGTGAGTGAGGTAGTTGACACGGCATGTGAGGCCACTATGATTCCTAACGAATTAACCTCTACTCCTAGTGTGTTTTCTTCTTTGGTGCTAGGTCTCCTACATGACGACATGCCTATCCTTGATGAGTCTATGCCTCCATTGGAGACGACGATGGCCATGGTGGACGATGATACACCCCCCACATGGTTCCATCAAGATGAAGATGACAACGATTGGATCGTTGACACCTCACCTACAACACATGAGCGACCTTCCAAAGGTAACATAGGTGATGGTGCTTCTCTTGTCCCACTA
>JAHIAM010004166.1:7500-22265 GCA_021605205.1 Aegilops longissima | reverse complement strand
CCACAGCCAAAAATGCATATAGTGTTAGTAATTTTATTATTGTTATTCTTCATGACTTGCGTACTTATTCCAAAAGCTGATTCCACATATGGCTGCAAACGTATTATGTTGCAAGTAGATATATTCCGATCAGGAGTGAGGATACGCCCGCGCTTGGCGATCATCGCCTTTGAGTCGGATGGACTCGCTATCTCCGGCGCTCAAGAAGCATTTTAGTTTATTTCATGAGTTGGCCTTGAGCCAAATTTATTCCCTTGTAATAAAGACTCTATATGAGAATCGCTTAATGATATTCTGGTGTGATTGAATTTGGTTACTTTTATCGATGCATCGGTGAGTACCAAAGATGATCTTGGGATGGTATGCATACGTAGAGATTTGACCGATTTTGGGTCAGGTCGCTACAGAGATGGTATCGAGCACACGCTGACCGTGAGATCGTAACTCCTAGGATCGGAAAGCCACAAGCGAGACCATTTACTTTGAACCCCTTTCATTCTATAATTCTTCCTGTTCAATCTCGACTCTTTTCTCCTTTGCAACATTCTAGATGGTCACGAAGTTCAACCCAGCTTTGCTACCGGAGTTCTCGCCACCCGATGAGACGATGCCTTTGAAGAAAGCTGGTCCGAGATGGTGAAGCAGCTGAAGATAGCTCTACCCTCGATCACTGAAACCCACTAATGCACTTCCAACAGATAATTCGCCACAGTGATTGAAGTGCATATCCTGTGGAGAACCTTTGGAGGAGACACAGAGCCTATCAACTTTGAGTTCACCGAGTTCAACTGGATCATCAGAAGGGACGGGCGATCTACCGAAAGCACCTGGACATCTCCGAGAGGAGTACAGGTCGAGCTCCGATCACGCGACTCGCCATGGTTTCTCGTAGGCAAGGAATGGAGATATCATCCGTACTATTGAGGACGATTCCACTTTCTCAGACATCCAGACTTGGAGTGTTTCTCGTGAAACGGGAGATTCAGCACCGCCGTAACCTCAAGACACACCGAAGCTTTTGTTCCGCGAACTGAACTCGGAGGAGAAGGCACGCGCAGACTTCCTTGGCTATGAGGAAGAAATCACGGACTTCATGGAGATAGTCGACGATCTCAAGATGAAGCTGTCGCGATAGAGGAAAAGATGGACTTGGAGAGGACCTTACCCCAGAGGAGATGAAGCACCCCTCGAGCAATGATCAGGATTTCAAGGAGTACCATCAAGGAAACCCCAAGAGGAGGCCACCGATGAAGACTTTTTAATCACCATGTTATCTTTTACTTTTCTCGCCATCGTTAGGCCGATGTTTTTCCTTCGATTAGTCATGAGCTTTTGTAATCGAGTTTGAACCATGTTTGAGTGGAATGAATAAATGATTGGTGTTATGATTGTGCATTCATATGGGTAGTGTTATTTTCATAGACCATTGTTCTATTCTCATTTTCTCATCCCCTCCAAAACACCAGATGCCTCTCGAGACGTGACATCGGTTTCCCGCCGAGCTCACCCAGCCTGCTCAGCAGCGTAATGCATCGATGCAGCTCTTATTCGTAATCGTAACAACACCGCCAACAACCCACCGCCACCGCCACCACCCATCCGTGGACAACTTGACTCGATTTCGAGGTTGAACTACGCAAGAGTTTCTAGTAGCACCGAGCCAATTGTGGCTGATGATTGGCGCAAGAAGATCGGAAGGGAGCTAGTCACCGCTGGATGCATCGATGTCGAGAAGGTGCTTTGTCAAAGCATCAATCGGATGGACCTGCAGCATTGGTGGGAGAATTACACCGCCACTTTTTCCCATGGGTGGTCACTTGGGACCAATTCCAGCAGGTTTTCTCACAGACCGCCATGTCTCACTGAGCCATGAGTCCAAGAAGCGTGAGTTCAAACTTGCGCCAGGGGAACGTGCATCGTGGCACAAGACGGATGAATTCAGCAAGCTCGCCGCTATGCCCCTGGATGATGTGGGCCACAGATGCTCGCCAAACAGAGAAGTTCCTTGAGGGACTCAATGATGAACTGAGCATGCAGCTTATTGTGGCTACCTTCAACAACTACCGTGAGCTGGTAGACAAGGCCACCATTCTTGAAGGCAAGCAGCAGCAGATAGAAGTCGCAAGGAAGTACAATTGGGAAGAACAACTCTGAACTCAGCGAAGCCTGCTATGCACCGCACTCGGAGAGGCACACCCATCATAACCATGGAGGTCATAACCATGGAGGAAATGGGAACAACCGCAGCCAGATAACAAGTCAGGCCATGGCAATGGCAATGGCAATGGTAATGGCAATCAGATTCACTCTTTCGCCTCTATTGGCAAGGATCTGAGCCACATCACCGCTTAAGTGCCGTAAGATGTGGCACTATGCCACCGACTGCCCGGAGGCCAAGGAGGAACGGAATGGCAATGGAGGCTCAAAGAAGAAGCCCAATCCTTTCCTCGTGCTCAAGTGAATCACATCGACGGAGGACGCCTCATGATCACCAGATAATCGGGTTGGTAAGTTTTTATTGAATTCACGCTCAGTTTTGGTTCTCTTTGATTCGTGCAACGATTCATTCATATCAAGGGTAGTGGAAAAGTACGGATTACGCACTAGAACCTTAGAAGCCCTTCGCAGGCCGGGCTGGAGGAGAAATGATGGCAAAGGTCGCCCGCAACCTCAACATCGGGAACCACAAATTTCCCGTGGAACTCATAGTGTTGGAAACTCAGACCTTGGATGTAATCCTAGGCATGGATTGGTTGTCAAAGTATGAAGGAACATTGACGTGTGCTCTAAGTCTATTCTTCTCACCACCCCGGAGCGTAAGAGGATCAAGTATGTAGCTGTGCACAGCCAGATGAATAATCAGTGCATTCCTCACGGAGTTGTTCAGAGGAAGTGCCAGAGTGCAAGAATTTCCCATGTAAGTTTCGGAGGAATTACTGTGAATGCCACCGGACAGTGACATTGAGTTTCGATTGAGTTATTGCCCAAGACAGCCCCAATATCCAAGAGACCTTATCGGATGCCACCGAATGATGTTGGAAAGAGATCAAGGATCAAATCAAATGAGTTATTGGAAAAGGATATTCTGGCCAAGCTCATCACCTTGGGGAGCCCCGCTCTTTTGGTAGAGAAGAAGGATGGAAGCTTGAGGATGGTTGTGATTATCGTGCATTGAACGAAGTAACCATCAAGAACAAGTACCTCCGCCGATGATCAATGACTTGTTTGATCAGCTTGTTGGAGCCAAGGTATTTTCTAAGATCGATCTTCGATCAGGTATCACCAGCTGAAAATTCGTGAAAAGGATATACCCAAAACAGCATTCACTACCTGTGTATGGTTTGTAATGAGTATACCGTCATGTCATTTGATTGACTAATGCTCTCGCATACTTTATGAATTTGATGAACAAGGTGTTCATGGAATATCCGACAAGTTTGTCGTGGTGTTCATCGATGATATATTGATATTCTCCAAGAGCGAGGAAGAACATAAGGAACATTTGCGACTAGTTCGAGAAGCTTCGAGAACATCAGCCATATGCCAAGTTCAGCAAATGTGAATTTTTGGGAAGGAAGTTGGATTCCTGACATGTTATTTCGTGAGAAGGAATAGCAGCTTGATCCCGCCAAGGTTGAATCAGCCACCATTGGCGCCACCCACCCCGCCAAGGAGATCCGTAGTTTTCTGCTCGCAGGATATTATCGGAGGTTCATTGAGAACTTCGAAGATTGCCAAGCCCATGACTGAGCTGTTGAAGAAGGAAGCCAAGTATGTTTGGACCGAGGAATGTGAAGCCTTTTCAGAATTGAAGAAACGGTTGGTCACCATTCCAAAGGTTGATTTTGCCGACATACACAAGGAATACCAGGTTTATTAGACGCTTCTCGCCAAGGACTCTTGAGGAGTATTGATGCAGGAAGGTAAGGTTGTGGCTTATGCCTCCGTATAGCTACGGCCTCATGAGATGAATTATGCCACGATGATTTGGAGTTAGCGGCCGTAGTGCATGCACTCAAGACTGGAGACATTTCATCATCGGAAATCAGATGATGTCTACAAAGATCACAAGAGTTTGAAGTATATCTTCACGCAGAAGGAATTGAACCTCGTGCAGAGGAGATGGCTAGAGTTGATAAAAGGATCACGACATGAGATTGCATTACCACCCGGTAAAGCTAATGTTGTAGCAGATGCTTTGAGCCGTAAGAGTTATGTGAATACTCTACAACAGGAGGATTACCCCCAGAGTTAGTCGATGACCTTGAGATCTCCGATCGAGATAGTTCCGGAAGGATTTGTTGCAACTCGAAGTTCAGTCCACCTTGACCGAAAGGATTCGTGAAGCCCGTAAGTCGGACAAGGAAATCGATGAGATAAAGCAAAAGATGGAGGAAAAAGCTAAAGGATTCTGTAAGGATGAACACGAACTATATGGTTTGAGGATCGATTATGTGCCCAATGATCCCGAACTCAGGAAGTTAATTCTTCAGAGGCTCATGATTCATCAGACTATTCATTCACCCCGCAGAACACCAAGATGTACCTGGATTTGAAGCAAAGTTTCGTGGATGTGTATGAAGAAGGACATTGCCTAGCACGTGAGTCAGATGCTGTTTGCCAACGTAAAGGCAGAACATCGGGCCGCCAGGGTTACTTCAACCTTGCCGATTCCCGATTGGAAATGGGAGAAACTTGGTATGGATTTCATCACAGATTACCCAGACCTGCTCAGGTTATGATTCTATCTCGTAGTAGTTGATCGTTTGACTAAGGTAGCTCACTTCATTCCCGTGAAGACTACCTATACCAGTGCTAAGTTGGCCAAGATATACATGAACAGGATCAGATGTCTCGCATGGAGTTCCGAGGAAAATCGTGTCGATAGAGGAACACAGTTTACCTCAAAGTTTTGGAAGCAATTGCATGAAACTTTGGGTACGAGGCTGGAATTCAAGACAGCCTTTTCATCCGCAGCATGCATGGACAGACCGAGAGAGTCAATCAGATTCGAAGACATGTTGAGAGCTTGTGTGCTAGACTATGGGTCTAGCTGGTGATGATAATTTGCCGCACGCAGAGTTCTCATACAACAACAGTTATCAATCCAGTTCAAGATGGCCCCTTCAAGCTCTATACGGAAGGAGGTGTAGAACACCATTGTGGGATAGCGTTGGAGATCGATCACTTTTCGTTCCGATCTTATCAAGGATTCCAAGAGAAAGTCAGCTGATTCGAGATGTGGCTCAAGATAGCATGCCTAGATGTAAGAGTTATGCGCGATAAAGAAGCGTTAAGGAGGTGACTTAACAAGTGGGAGACCGAGCATATTCGTGTGTCTCTACTTCGTGGAATCAAGAGGTTTGGAGTCAAGGGAAAGTTAGCACCCCGATTCATTGGCCCTTACAAAATCCTCGAACGTCGTGGGAGAAGTTGATAATGTTGGAATTGCCGGAAGGATTGTCCGGAGTTCATGATGTCTTCCACGCCTCTCGGGCTTGAAGAAGTGCCATGCCGACATGGCCGATGTTCCGTTGAGAGACACAAAGGTTTCTAGAGGCTACATACAGCTTGACAAAGGATCTAACTTACAAGGAGAAACCCGTCCAGATTCTCGAGACCGCAAGCAGAGTCACCCGCAGGTCAGGTCATCAAGTTTTGCAAGGTGCCGTGGAGTCACCACACCGAGGAAGAAGCCACTGGGAACGCCAAGAAGATCTTCTTCGAGACCATCCGCACCTATTTGTTAGTTAACCCGAATCTCGAGGGCTAGATTCATCTTAAGGTAGGTTGGTAACATCCCAAATTTCCTATTTGGAATGTTTTACAATTATAGATAAGCATCCTATGCACTCCTGTTTGAATTTGAATGCCATTTGAAGTTCCTGAGAATTTTGAGTTTTGAATTTGAATTTCAAACTTGGCATGTGGGAAACATTTCAAAACTAAGCTTGATAAATACTTGATCAAAAGTATGAGAGGAGCAAACATGACACTCCAAAATATCGAAGAAAACATTGCCAAAAGATTTGGATTCAAATCTGAAATTTATTTGAATTTGAAAAAATAGATTTTTATAAAGTTTGATTTTGCCTTTGGAAAATGTTCAAATGAAAGGGAATATTCCCTGATCATTTTGGTATATATATACCCTATATAAAATATTTATAGATAGTGTTTTATTTTGTTTTTGTTTTATTTAAAAAATAAAGAACCCCCTCTGGGCGCCAGCTAGGCCACCCTGTGCCCAGCCAGCGCCAAGACCACCTCAAGACCTCAAGCTACTGGGCCAGCAAATGCCCACCAGTACACTCAATGAGCCGAGCCAGCCCAGGCTCCACCGACCGGCCTCGCCGCCTCGATTCCCTTAGGGCCTCGCCACCCACCTCGCCCTCTCTCTCCTCTCTCATCACCAGGCCCCGCCTCTTTCTTCCCTGCCCACGCCATGACTCATTGAGATCGACTGGATCTCTGGGATCCGGATCCCCATCGCCTGGATGCCCTTCCGGCGAGCCCGACCTCTGTGCTATAAGAGCCGAGCTCACAGCACCCCATCCCCCGAGACTCACTCACCCCCCTCTTCCTCCCATTATATGCCACCGAGACCCAAGCCTCCCTCACCGCCATTGTTGCCGCCGACCCCTAGTCCACCCCCGACTCTAACACCACCAACCTCCTCGACTCGTCTGCAGCCTCGACGAGTCGCCAAGCTCCCCGACGCCGTGACGCCTGGACGACTCTGGCCGCCATTGCCCGCTGAGTCCGTAAGTCACCGGCATCGCTTCCCCCGTCCGATCTTAGATCGATCGGCCCATTAGAAGCCTCAAGGGTTAGGTTTTATTTATATAACCGGCTGCTCCGATCGGCTTATTTTTAGTTTAGGTTTATTTTTCAATGGTTCGCTTTAGTTAACCCTAGGGCCCGCTTAGCCTATCTAACGCATAGGCATGTGATAGGCCCATTAGGCCTTTTTCTTTTTATTTTGATTTTTCTGTTTTAGCTTAATAGTTTCGCTTTCAAAAATGTATATCTTTTATTCTGTTTAATATTTTAGATGATTCTTTTTTGTTGGATTGCAAATTTTATGTAGTTTTTGTAGAATATATATTTAGCTATGTTAAAATAATTAAAATTGCTTTATTTTAGTTTTGGTCAGAATAGTAAATCTGCTATAACTTTAGTTAGAAAAATTATTTTGCATGATTCTTTTTGTCACCACTTTATTTTGACATTGCCAAACCCTAGAAATTAACTTGGGTATTTTAGGATTAATAAATAATTAGTTTTAGACAGAAACCTATTAAACCTCATTAATTAACTAGTTCCTCGTTTTCCTATTTAATTAATTAGTAAATTAATTTATTTTTAACTTGTGATTAGTTATTCTAGGTTAGTTTCATCACCCATTAGATGAACTTTTATTTATAATTAATAAAAGTTTTAAATTATTTTTCTTAATGGAAATTGGATTAGGCCTAAAATGAGTTTTATAATAGCTTTTAATTAATTCTTTTGCTCCTAGTTGTTTAGTGAACCTTTTCTGTTAAGTTAACCTAAAAGCATGATTAGGTTATATTAAGGAATTTTGTTATATAAAATTAATTTTGTTATTGTTTGGAGTAGGGAAAACTTTAAATTGGTTTCTTTGAGTTTTCCTTTTGATTTGGTTTTGTTGATTTGTTGTTATGTTACTTTTGTTATGTTGTGTGATCCTATTGTTGTGTGCTTATTGTGCTATTGTTTGTCCTTGTGAGAGTTTCCTGAGCTAAGCTTGCTACACGACTTTTAGCTTACGAGGATCATCTCAAGAAGGCAAGTTTTGATCATGTTATTTCTATACCTATTTTTTGTGCATTAGTAGTTGTCACCACCCCACCATGCATGCAGTAGTGAAATCTTGAAGTCATTAAACTTGAGTAGTATCATGTGGTAGGATGAACCAACCCCTTGTTACCATGACCCCGTGATTTAGTAGTTACCTTTGCTATGCTCAGAGACGGATTTGGGATGAGTGAAATTCATAAGCAAGATGTGAGAGTCAATGATGATGACAACCCCCATGGACTATAATGATCAAGATGGACTTGGAAAATCACTATCGGGTGGAGGACGTGCTGACGGCACCTGAGCACCGAGTGGTGGTCGGATGCATGGAGAAGCGCCATGACATCCTCATGGAAAGCTTCACCCAGCCACGAAGAGAAGGATGGATGCCCCATGACCGGAAGTTACCTCGCAAGTTTTGTGCCATTATGGGCTCGTGGTTGACCTTAGTAGTGACGCCATTGACGGTACTACGAAGTAGACGAACAGTAGGATTGATGGGTACGGCAGTGGCTGTAAGAACTCTTTGGAAGACCTGTTTCATTCGTCTCCGCTCTTCAAACACCATGGAGTGCGAAGACTTTAAAGGAGGGAATGATTCTTGTGGGAAAGTGCAACCTCCGCAGAGTTTAAAGATCTAATCGATTAGCCGTCCCCTGTTACTTTACATTTGAGCCTCCGAACTTGGAAGTATTCGGATATCTCAACACTAAAACTAATGAAATAATTTGAGGGGTTTATGACTTAAGAATTTGGGAACTAGATATTGGTTGGCGGAACCATCTCAATAACTACCAACAAATGTAGTAATTTGCAAGCAAGTCCACTGAGTAGGATAAAATTTGCTTTTCGCAAATGATGAAACTTAGAGCTCCACAGCCAAAAATGCATATAGTGTTAGTAATTTTATTATTGTTATTCTTCATGACTTGCCACTTATTCCAAAAGCTGACTTACATGGCTGCAACGTATTATGTTGCGTAGATATATTCCGATCAGAGGGAGGCTACGCCCGCGCTTGGCGCATTGCCCTTGAGTCGGATGGACCGCTATCTCCGACGCTCAAAGCATTTTAGTTTATTTCTCATGAGTTGTCCTTGAGCCAAATTTATTCCTTGTAATAAAGACTCTATATGAGAATCGCTTAATGATATTCAGTGTGATTGAACTTGATTACTTTATCGATGTGCTGTGAGTACCAAAGATGATCTTGGGATGGTACAGTATACGTAGATTTGACCATTTTGGGTCAGTCGCTACATCTTGCTACACCACCAAAACGCACCCATCAGTAGCGCCGCACTCGCGTGATCCGCATTTAGAATGACATTCTAAAGAAGCAACTATTACATAGTAAGAGTGACATAGACGAGGATGACCAAATGACAAGGAAGTATGCATAACAAAAGAAAGAACTACCCATCCGTAACCAGCAAAGAAAGACAACAAAGTCATTCAAGAGATGATCCAACACCATCATAATTTGCAGCCCCGCTCAAATATCAAAGGATCCGGAGACACCAAAGATTCCACCCTGCTCGATGCAACAGCCCAATTACCTATCAACCAAGGCTTGGACCACATCACTGCTCGTCATGAATTGAGACATCCAAGGATCAAAGTTAATCCGGATGCCTTTGTCATTCTCACCTTCTTTTGGCTGTAGGCTGTATCGTTGACATTCTGGAGATTGCTCCGAACTCCTAGGGCTCGCTGTAGACACAGCTTTTCCATAGCAAACAGAGCCTCTCCGCCATCAAGGTCCTTGCCAACGGTGATCTCCTGGTTAATCGGATAATTGAGTCTCGAGAAATGAGAGTGTGAACCAAGGCTGTTTACTCGCTCCAACTAAAAAAATCCTAAAGGCCCCAACAAGCTGCTATCCTGCTCATAGATTTAATAGCCATCGTCCTGGATACTCACGTGATTACACGGTGCTTCTACAAGGGGTTTTTGCAATATAACTTTTCCGCTCATGTGTCCGAATGATCATCAGCCTTTTAACGCTCATCGATCGAGCAAGGAACCAGTTGTGCTTCCTGTTTTTGGCAAAGGTGGTGTGATTACAAAGGGCAAGAATCGAGGGACACCGCATCATATAAAAAGGACAGCATTGTTAATGTAAGATCAACATTGTTCAGAGTATGAGTAGGATAATGCAAGAAACAACATTGATATGTCCTCGTTGAACCGGAGGAAAATACAGTGGAAATGTATACCGGGTTCGAAATATAGAAGTGCCATGCATGGTTATACTCATGTTATCTCTAGAATCGATTCTTCATGAAACTACCATGTCATGCATGTTATGTACTCCTCCGCTCCCAAATATTTGTCTTTCTAGGCATTTCAGATAGACACAACATAATGTAATGTATGTAGACATATTTTAGAGTGTAGATTCACTCATTTTGTTCGTATGTAGTCACTTGTTAAAATCTCTAGAAAGACAAATATTTGGGAACTGAGGGAGTAATCATGTTATGTCCTCACAAACAAATTCTTCAAGGTAACTAAAATGCACGATGCATTGTTATATACTCTGTTCTCGTGGGCAAATTTTTGTGAGGATATTATTCTAGCCATTGATTGGTAAGAGCTAATATAGGTATGTACACATGGTAAGCATTGCAGGATTTCACTACTTCCAAATATAGAGTTCTCCATATGCACATTTACTTCCTAATGTATGGTTAGATGAAACCAACAGTGGTGCATGTTTCTACATCATGAAAATGAGGAAACAAACATGGTCATTGATACACACTCATATTTAGTAGTAGTATACAGATTACCGTAAAATAAGGATAATATCCATATATTCCTAACTGTTTGATTATTCAGTGGTACAAATTGGTTGTAATGACATGGTCACAATTGCATGAATTAACTCATTCCAAATATAGCTGATTTACGTGTCTCTAATACATTGCCATAGTTCTACTCAAATTTGCTCAAACAGGATATGCCAATCATCACAAAAAGTTCAAACAGTTGTTAAGCGCCATCATTAACATGAGATGGAAACAACTTACACGCTACCGCCCCAAGCAATACGTGGTGCCATCTGCTTTGTCGATCGTGATAGATTATGCCATTGTGTTCAATAGCATCACAGAAGCGTGTATCAGCTTTGACGATGATCCATCGCGAGCTGAGTTGTCTCCAGCTAAAGAAGGCACCGGCAGAAGATAGGCGAGTCCGCGGGTCGAACAAGGCAATTAGCTTGAAGTCTGCGAATTGTATGTCGTGGGCACTTGGCAGATTACAATCTTCTGCAAAACAAGGTCCGTCCAACTGACGTAGTAATCTAGATGACTTGGACCGCGATTGTAACATCCCAAATTTTCAATTTGGAATGTTATACATTAGATCATCATGCATATCATATTTTGTTGCATTTTGTTGATCCTAGAAATTTCACGCAACTCAAGGACCCTCGGAGAGAGTTGTAAATTTCGAAATTTTCGTATTGAGTTCTCTCAAAACTATGAAAAGAGGATCATTGGATTTATTTATTTTATCTTAAAATATTTTTTCAAATATCAAAAATAAGAGAGGGAATAATATGACTTTCCCAAAATTTAGGAAAAAATGAAGATTTAATAAATAAATCAAATTTTGGATTTTTCTCGGAGTTTATTTGCCTTAGGGAAAAATGCGTGATTTCAAAAATTGCATTTTAGGCCCCGTGTTAAAGTTCATTTTGTTCGACTCATTTTTAGGAGTCGGGGAAAGTTTACTTTATTAATTTTGGAGTTCGTTTAGATTTTTTTATTTTCAGATTTTTTTCACGCCCAAACCGATTTAAAAATTCGTCATTTTGGGCCAGGCCGCCAAGCCGCTAAGCCACCGCCGCCAGAGGCCAAGGCCATCGCCTCACAAGGCCAGCGCCAGAGGGAGCCGCTTTTTTCCAAATCCTAGTAGGACTTTTGTCCTACTTCCGCTTATTCCGTGGTTTGTTTCTAGATCTTTCCTCTTTGTTTCCTAATCCTAGTCTATTTCTTGTCCCCAGCCCAAGCAAAAACCCTCCCTCCCCAATATAAATACCCAAGCACCCCCTCTAACACATCAAACCAACACCTCCTCCTCTCCTCCGTAGTGAGCGCCGCCGCCCCCACCGCCGCTTCTAACGCCGCCGCTGCCAAGTGTCGCCACACCAACGCCGCCACTGAGCCCTCGCTTCTTCGAGGTACTAGCCTGCGACCGCATCACCTTTTCTTTTCCTCGTCGTTCGTTAGAATCGTTCGCTCCTGCTCCGGTTTTCTAGATCGGTTTTCGCTTCTTTCCGAAACCCTAGATCGGTTTTTCTCACGGTTTTCTTTCCGCTTTGTTTAGCAAGCATTCGCTGACCGTCGCCTCTAACGTAACGTGATCACCGGGTTTGCTGTTAATGAACGTCCGCTCGCTCAACCGTTCGTCGCTTTCTCCTTCATCGGATTTATTCCGCTATTTTTCTCGATAGCGATTTCAGATCCGATTTTCTTTCTAGTCTATCTTCGCCGCTGCTTATCGAATCAGTGTGATTCAAGCGCCGGAGTTTCGCTCTAAACCGCCGTTCGACTAATCAACTTAAACAAAGTTTTGCTACTGTAAAATTTGACTTAGTTTCAACTTGCTAGAACCGAAGTTTCTTTTCTTCGTCGCTTGACTTTCGTTGCTTTATTAGATTCGATTCTTTTGCAACCAGTGGTTCTTAGGTTGAACTTTCTCGGTTAGATCTTTTATTCGAGATTTACCTGCATTAGATGAGTACTTATTGTATGCTTGTTGTTTGTCTCGCAGATAGATCACCCGGAGTGCGCCGCTTGTTACTTCAATCTCTAGGTTTCATGGATCATCGCTAAAGGCAAGTAACACTTGATCATACCTTTACTACCACCCGCTTTTTATGCATTAGATCAATCCTCAAACACTTGCATGATTAGGATCTAATTAAATTGTGGGATGGGAAGTAGATTGAGGTAGTACCTATTACCTGCTTTTACTTATGAAACCTTTTGGGAGTTACTTCTACGCTTGCTTTTTATGCCATGCTATGCTAGTAGACGGGATTGGGTGAGTGATATCCATGACATGAGATGTGAGATTGTTAAATTAATGGTTAATCTAAGGTGGCAACTTAAATACACATGTGGGTGGATTGAGGCACCTGTTTTCTAGCGTGACTTGCCTGTATTTCTTCTGGACCGCCACCTGTGCTCAAAGGGATCATAAGATAATTCATACTAGTAACTTACGTAGCAGCCACAAGCCATTATTGGCTCTCGCATAGTTGACTAAGTCGTATAACTCTTTATAGTGGTGGACTAGCAGATGTAGGGGATGTGTGTACCGTCCACCCATCGTAAGGTGCTAAGCGCCTCAAGGACTATGTCTCGGCCATCCGCTTAAACACCATGTAGTGCGAGAAACCAAGCGGAGGCGATCGAGTCTTGTGGGGAAAAGTGCGTAAACCTCTCGCAGAGTGTATAAACTAATCATGATTAGCCGTGTCCCCAAGTTATGGACATCTTGAGTATCTAGTACTTGAATATCATGTGAATCTCAACATGTTACTCTAATTAATTTTGTTGGGTTTTAATGAGTACTTTTAATTGGGATTGAGGATGTCATCAACCATTCTCAATGTTTAACAACCACCATGATAGTTAAACAAATTTATTCCTTGCGTAGTAGGGAAAACTCGCTTTATGCAAAACCAGAATCAGAGAGCTTTTCCACCAGCCACATATGCATGTAGTACAGGCTTATCATTCATTAATCTCTATGTGTTACATTGCCAAGCATATTCCATGTGTCAATTGGCTGGCTGCAACTTTCATGTTGCGTACATTTCGCACATACTTGAGTAAGGTGCTTTAGGTCGTGGTTCTATACTCAATGTCACCGAGTTGATGGACTCACTTATCTTCCAAGTCTTCCGCTGTTATCGTTATTAGATGGCCTTTAAGCCATGATTATTGTAATAAGTCCTCTTCGGACAAACGATGTAATAAGTGTGTGATTGCTACCTCATTATAAACTTTGAAGTCGTCGTGGTGTCGCGACATCGATCCATGGATGACACCGGAGCATGTAGACTTGATCCATTCGGGTCGGGTCGCTAAAGCGATGGTAATACTCATATAATCCAACGAAGGAAGGATAATCTCATGGAGGTCCGAAGTTCACGAGCACCAACTTTTTACCGCCTTCTCTCAAGGCAGCCATCCAAGGGAGTTCATGCCCACCCAGTACATACATGCCAAGAAGTTTCAAGGCTGGTGATCGGATCGATGTCAAGGGAAATGATGTACGGTGACCCACTACATACCCGCAAAGAAGTTTCGCTAATGGAGATCAGATTGAAGTCGAGGGCATCATGCATGCCTCCCGATCATAGGTGGAGCCAATCTCGCAAGACCAGAGCAGCAACAAGCAGGGTGTCTTGAAAAGCTTAGGCCTCGCCGACGATGGTCGTGTGCATGTCCCCGAGCATGCAGCCAGCCACAGTATTTCTAACATATCCATACACGAACAACAGAGGTCGAGGATGTCATCTGGGAGATTGCTCCAATCGCGGCTCATATGGATGTTGCGTGGTTCGTCGCCATGGTGGAGTTTGGAAGGGGCTTGATTTGTGGGGAGAAGGATGTCGGTGCTGGAGCTGCTAGCGGGAATAGTGGTACCGGGGAGGCGAGAGGAGGCGACGGTACACGGGGATAGTGAGATGGAGACGAGATGAGACGGAGAAGGAGATGGAGATGGAGTGGTGCTATGGGAGCGGAGAGGAGACGAGGAAGGGCGCCAATGTGCTGTACAACAATGTGATAGATCGCAAAGGCACTGTGGTGGGGCTGACTTTGGTAACTGAACACGCCGCTGGACTAGTGTCAGCGCAGGGTGTTGTCACTCACTATGAGGACCGGTGAATAGTATTTTGACCATCAAGTGTACCA
>JAHIAM010004166.1:0-2500 GCA_021605205.1 Aegilops longissima | reverse complement strand
TGTTAAAGTTCATTTTGTTCGACTCATTTTAGGAGTCGGAAAGTTTACTTTATTAATTTTGGAGTTCGTTTAGATTTTTATTTCTCTCAGTATTTTTTTCTACGCTGTGAAACCGATTTAAAAAATCCTCAGCTTTGGGCCAAAGGCCCAAGCCGCTAAGCCACCGCCGGCCAGGAGGCAGGCAATATCGCTCACACCAAAGGCCAGGAGGGAGCCGCCGCTTTTTCCAAATCCTAGTAGGACTTTTGTCCTACTCCGCTTATTCCGTTTGTTTCTAGATCTTTCCCTCTTTGTTTCCTAATCCTAGTCTATTTCTTGTCCCTAGCCCAAGCAAAAACCCTCCCCAATATAAATACCCAAGCACCCCCTCTAACACATCAAACCAACACCTCTCCTCTCCTCTCCTCCTTGTAGTAGCAGCCGCGCCTTCCCCACCCGCCTCTAACGCCGCCAAGTGTCGCCGCCACCAACGCCGCCACGAGCCCTCGCTTCTTCGAGGTACTAGCCCCGCACCGCATCACCTTTTCTTTTCCTCGTTCGTTTTTCGAATCGTCTTGCCTGCTCCGGTTTTCTAGATCGGTTTTTTCAGTCTTCTTTCCGAAACCCTAGATCGGTTTTTCTGCCGGTTTTCTTTCCGCTTTTGTTTAGCAAGCATTGACCGTCGTTCTAACGAACGTGATCACCGGTTTGCTTCGTTAATGAACGTCCGTTCGTTCAACCGTCGTTGCTTTTCTCATCGGATTTATTCCGCTATTTTCTCGATAGCGATTTGATCCGATTTTCTTTCTAGTCTATCTTCTCGCTTGTTTATCGGAATCAGGTGATTCAAGCGCCTGGAGTTTCGCTCGAAACCGCCGTTCGACTAATCAACTTAAACAAAGTTTTGCTACTGTAAAATTTGACTTAGTTTCAACTTGCTAGAACCGAGTTGTTTTCTTTCGTCGTTGATTTTTCGTTGCTTTATTAGATTCGATTTTTGCAACCAGGGTTCTTAGGTTGAACTTTCTGGTTAGATCTTTTATTCAGATTTACCCGCATTAGATGAGTACTTATTGTATGCTTGTTTTTGTCCCATAGATCACCCGAGTCCCGCTTGTTACTTAATCTCTAGGTTTCATGGATCATCGCAAGGCAAGTAACACTTGATCATACCTTTACTACCACCCGTTTTTATGCATTAGATCAATCCTCAAACACTTGCATGATTAGGATCTAATTAAATTGTGGGATGGGAAGTAGATTGAGGTAACCTATTACCTGTTTACTTATGAAACCTTTGGGAGTTACTTCTACGTTTGCTTTTTATGCCATGCTATGCTAGTAGAGGATTGGGTGAGTGATATCCATGATGATGTGAGATTGTTAAATTAATGGTTAATCTAAGGTGGCAACTTAAATACACATGGGGTGGATTGAGGCACCTGTTTTTACGGGACTTCCATTTCTTTTGACCGCCACCGGCTCAAAGGGATCATAAGATAATTCATACTAGTAACTTAGTGCAGCCACAAGCCATTAGGCTCGCATAGTTGACTAAGTCATGAACTCTTATAGTGGTGGACTAGCAGATGTAGGGGATGTGGTACCGTCCACCCATCGGGTGCTAGCGCTTCAAGGACTATGTCTGGTCATCCGTTTTAAACACCATGTAGTGCGGAAACCAAGCGAGGCGATCGAGTCTTGTGGGGAAAAGGCAAACCTCTGCAGAGTGTATAAACTAATCATGATTAGCCGTGTCCCCGTTATGGACATCTTGAGTATCTAGTACTTGAATATCATGTGAATCTCAACATGTTACTCTAATTAATTTTGTTGGGTTTTAATGAGTACTTTTAATTGGGATTGAGGATTGTCAACCATTCTCAATGTTTAACAACCACCATGATAGTTAAACAAATTTATTCCTTTGCAGAGGGAAAAATGGCTTTATAAAACTGAATCGAGAGCTTTTCCACCAGCCACATATGCATGTAGTAAGGCTTATCATTCATTAATCTCTATGTTTACATTGCCGATATTCCATTGCAATTTTGCTGCAACTTTCATGTTGCGTACATTTTACCAAGTAAGGTGCTTTAGGTCGGGTTCTATACCGGATGCCCGGAGTTGATGGACTCACTTATCTTCCAAGTCTTCCGTGTTATCGTTATTAGATGGCCTTAAGCCATGATTATTGTAATAAGTCCTCTCGACAAACGATGTAATAAGTGTGTGATTGCTACCGTTATAAACCTTTGAAGTAGTGGTGTCAGCACGATCCGGGATGACACCGGGAGAGACTTGATCCATTGGGTCGGGTCGCTAAAGCGAGGTAATACTCTATATAATCCAACGAAGGAAGGATAATTCATGGAGGTCCGGAAGTTCACACCCAACTTTTTACCGTTTTCTCGGCAGCCATCCGGGAGTTCATGCCACCAAGACATACATGCCAAGAAGTTTCTGGGGATGGGATCGGACATGTGGGAAAATGACTGACCCACTACAACCGAAAGAAGTT
>JAHIAM010004165.1:0-56428 GCA_021605205.1 Aegilops longissima | reverse complement strand
AACTGGTCGAACAAATCATTGTCTTCAAAACACACCGGTTCTATCTCTTACTCTCCTTACTTACAGTTTGTCTTTGTGAAGTCATTGCCTGATTGCTCTGCCTGTTTGACTTTACTGTGTGACTACTTGTACTGATTGGCTTCATACTATCTTCCATCCTGATCCTACTACCTAGCTGCTATCAGTCATCATGCTTTAGCTTCATAATTGTTTGACTATGGCTTGTCTAGTGTAGTTCATCTTCCGCTGCATGTTTATAGGTCCTGTTTTCGTGTTTGTCTTCGAAACTTTCATGTTTTGAAGACTTTCATAAAAATCGCCTATTCACCCCCCTCTAGTCGATAACTAGCACTTTCAATTGGTATCAGAGCAAGGTACTCCCTTGTTCTGTGTGATTCAGTTTAACCACCTGGAGTTTTAGCTATGTCGACTGCAGGATTGAGGAACGTATCTTGCCCCACCTTTGACGGTCATGAGTATCCTCGGTGGAAGGCCATGATGAAGAAGCGACTCATGCTTATGGACAGCGAACTGTGGACCGTCACTGAGATTGGTCTTACCGATCTATGCAAGATGGCGGAGCCTGATGACATCCGCAAGTACAATCTACTGAACCTCACGGCGAAGGATGTCATCTGCTCCTGTGTGTCCCAAAATCAGTTCAGGAACATCATGCACCTCAATCACGCGAAGCTAATCTGGGAACGGCTTTCTGAGGTCTATGAAGGTCATCGTACTCGTCATGATCCTTGGTTTGAGGATTACAAGGAGTCTCTCAAAGAGATGACCTTTGCACCTGAATCGTCATCATCTTCACCATGCCTCATGGCAGAGGGTTCTAAGGTAACTGAATGCTACCTTTCTGAATCTAGTGATGATGAATCAGGTGATGAATTTGGCCCCAGCTATGTCAAACTTGCTTCCCTTGCCACTAAACAACAAAGAGCCTTGGAAAAGGTTCAATACATGCTTAGTAAGAGCGATGATATGTTCGGTGAAGAAATGGATCAGTCAAAAGCATTGGCTGAGAGTCTTCAGAGACTTCATTCCAAGTTTGACGCCCTTCAAGATCAAAATAATACTCTCTTGTCTGATCAGGAGAAGCTTTCTTCTGAACGTCTTCAAAGAAAGCAAGATCTTGAAAAGCTAAGAGTGGATTATGAAGATCTTCAGAAGGAGCGCGATTCATTACTTGCTCAACAAGTCAGCGTTACACAGAAGAATTTGTTCCTCCATGTCTGAAGTGCATTGAACGTGAAACTACTGATTCTTCACCTGAATGTTCAAATGCTTCTAATGCTACAAATCCTTCATATGTCTCTGCTGTCACTAATTCCTCATCTGAGGACAATGCAAGTATCACTGATGATGCAGGGCTGAAGGAATTGTACATGACAGGCATGTACAAAAGCCTCAAAGGGCATCAAACATTATGTGATATCCTCAAAAAGCAGATTCTGAACCAAAACCCTAGAAAAGTGGGTATTGGGTTCGAGAGGAAAATGAATGTTGATGGGTCGTACTGGAAGCCTGAGCAGTACCCCAAAACCACATGGGTTGCTGCAAAGGAATCTCCAGTAGATCCATCCACCTTATCTGGTTTCACTTGCGATAACCCTATTATTATTGATGAATCCTTTGATGCAAACTATAAACTGTTTAAGAATCAGAAGGTGAAGTGTTTGCCAGGTATATTGGTACTAACTGCAGGAATGGACCACCTATGAAGAAGATCTGGGTACCTAAAAGGTGTATTGAGAGTCTTTCTGTGAATGTCATCATAACACAGCCAAGGAAGAAGACAAACCCCAGACCTATGGCTTCATATGGCCCAAGGTTTCATACAGATACATGACTCACCTGAGTCACCCGAACGCCAATATTTTGCAGGGAAACCATACTCAGACTTATGAATATGAGTGTGTGTCAAACCGCTATGTTCATAGAACTATAAGAACTTTTCTGCTTATTCATATGAGTATCGTGATTCTCCTGCAAGGCTATTTGCAAGGGCTCCACAACCGAAATTCTCAGATGTTGCACTTAGACTCATTGCTTCTAAGCCACCCCTAAAGATGTGGGTGGTTAAGAAGAATTAACTTTCTTTTGCAGAGAAAGGTCTCCAGTCAGAAATCAAAGGCGTCCGATGCTATTGCTGGGGACCTAAAACACATTATGGGACGCAAGATAAAATGCCCAAATGGTCTTACTTTGTATTTCGTGTCTGAATCGCTTGTCAGTCATACTATCAGTCTTAATCTTGATCTAAGCTTTGATAATCCTTTTGTGCGTCAAATGTTTATGCTTCACAATACTCTTTGTGAAGCCTATCCTCCTAACTGCACTATAGGGTACGACACCTCGTGCTTCAGAATGGATTATGGACAGCGGATGCACTAACCACATGACTGGTGATCGAAGTCTTCTCATGGACTCAACCTTACGTCTGGGCAGTTTATAGTGTAAATGTGAGTTCTTTTTTCCTTTAAATCACATATCTGGATTGAAGGGACTGAATGAAAGAAACCAACAGGGTACTGGTGACATACTCACAATAACGAAGAAGTGCATCCTAAAGGGGGTCGGGCAAATCAGAATGAACAGATGCGCTCCTCCATGGCTGTGGGGGTTGGAGCTGCATGGCGTCGAACAGAGATAGAAGAAGCAGACACACGGAGGAAGGAATGCCCCTGACTCTCCAGCGCACACCATGCGGTGGCTCGTTCCTTCGTGCACCTACTTGCGTGAAGAGACCAACCAGCGTCAGGGTTGAGCACCGCATCACAGGGAACCAAGCCTAGCAAATTGAGAGAGAGAGAGAGAGAGAGAGAGAGAGAGAGAGAGAGAGAGAGAGACCTTGAGGAGCGTCGGCGCTAGGGTGGATTGGAGCAGCGGAAGAACGGCGTCCCGAGAAGAAGAAGATGCACGGAGGAAGTAGTGGCCGACCCAGAAGAAGTAGACGAAGAAGGAGCCGACCGTCTGGATGACGGCGCGGATCCACAGGCGCAACGGTGGCCGCCGCCGCCGCCTGACTGCCCGATTTGGGTCTGGGCGAACAAAGGGAGAGATGCTGAGGGGAGAGGGGCCGCTGGCGGCGGGGAAGACGGCGGATGATGGTGTAGCTGTGGAGGAGGGGTTGCCGGTGGGGTGGTGGTGTGGTGGCGGTGGGTGGAGGAAGAACGGATTGGATTGGATCGGATCGGAGGTTAGGTTTGGCCCTCCACTCTGCTGGAGAGACATCTTCTTTTCTTTGTTTTTCGTTTCATCTTTTTTGAACCCCAAATCAAATATTTGGGCCTCTCTGAGCGGGAGCGGGAGCGGGTAGTGTCTGGTTCTGGGGCGGAACCGAAATTTTCATCTCCCCTCCAGAGCGTCGACCGCCTTCTCCATCTTCTCTCTGTGCCAGTCTGCTGGACCTCCTCAACAGCTTGAGGTACGCCGTCCACTCCCTATAGAGGACACTTGGTTTCGGGACGAGCACGGTCTGTGTCGGCATTTTGCCGGTCGTGCTCTGAGTCCACCACGTTTGTGCGGACGTGCACGGGAACGCACGCGCTCTCCCTTGCCGTCACCACCTCCCACCATGTCCGCCAAAGAGGAGGAGGAGGAGGAGGAGGAGGAAGGTGCTCGAGGGCTCTGTGCGGGAGCACGACCATGCCCAGTGGGAGGGCCCGAACATGATGATGGCTCTGTCGGCCGCCAGCGACGACATTGCCATCCCAGAGGTGGCGGTCAAGGAGGAGGCCCTGGTCTGGAACAATCGCAAGGACTGACTTCCCTTAGTCGTGTGACAATCTCAATCTTCTCAAAGTTTGTTGGGATAATGAGATTGAGAGGGTATCTTAATAAAAAGGTGTAAATTACGTTGCTGGGCATGTTCACTTTTTTTTTTCGTGTAGGGCACGTTAACTATCATCCGGCCGGATGTTATGATCTGCCGCAGGTCTTTTAGTTAGAGATATTATAGGACCTGTAAAATAGGAGTATATAGGTAGAGGTATAGGGGTTGTGCGTCGCAACCTTGTTACCCTCCCTCACCCTCCGTCCCTCCCTGATTCCAGGCAGCACAGCAATTTTCTTAGTTACCAATACCATGAAAAAGATAATCTCCGACGACGAGCTGCCCAGCAGCAGTTCTGCGGAGACCACCAAAGGCAAAGGGCAGCCGTCACCGGCGCCGGCGGCTGGATCGGCGGCGCACCTCGACAGCGGCGATGGCAAAGTCTTTCAGGTACGCACACGTGCGCTCTGTATCATCAGCTACCAAGGCTAACTCGATCTCGGCCTGTGTGTTCATGCATGTGAGTTTGTACGTCGATATATGTGCTTACTAGTTTTTGTGTGCAGCACGTGTTGGTCACTTTGGTCATGTTCGTTTGCTTCATCATGTACGCCTTGTTATTGTGGTCGGAACTAGGGCATTGGTACGACGTAATCTTCACCGCCATCACCTTCCTCTACTCCATGGTCATGATCCACCTGTGGCTTATCAAACGGCGAGACCAGAAGAAGACATGTGAGACCGAAGCATGCAAATTGACAACTGCTATTAGCACACCCGGAGCGCCAGAGGTATTTGCCGATCCACACATGGCACCTAATAAACCAGAACTACTGTAGATTTTGCTTTCGCTAACAATCAACCCGTTTCTGATTCATTTTCATGCAGTTGATGCTGCTGGCAACCGGGATCATGTTAATCTCCTTGGGGGTGGCAATCTTCGTATTTCGCCCAGATTCCTATGACTTGGCCTTCGTTGCTCTCACGGTCTCTTTATCCACGGCGGTCACGTTTATTTCCCTCCAAGAAGCCAAAGTTGAAAGGAAGCGTTTAGAAGAACTTAGCACTGCCTCAGATCTAGTCTAGTTCCAAAAGCATTGGCATCTAAAATGCAACTGCCAAGTTTGTTTTATTTACTGAATAAACTCGACATATAAACCCTATAGAAGAAGAATATTTGTTTTCATGTTATTTTTCTGGATTTTGGCATGAATGGGCATGAATGGCTGTAATCTCTAGCAGTTTCTTTGGTTGGTGACAGTTAAAATCTCTTGATTTGGTTCACGGACATGGGGATTAACAAGGGAAGGGGAAGAGCAATTAGGGTACCCTCATAATTCAACGAAGGTAAGGGAGTTGGCATGTGGAAAAAAAGTTGTTACAGATTTGTTGGCCAACCTTCCGCCACTAGAAGAAAAACCCTAGAGAAATACTACTGATTTACTTGCGGCGGCATCATTTTTCCTCCAAATAAATCAGAGAACGCTAACTGTGGATTTCTTACTGTGACATGCTCGAGCTATAAAACTGTAATCCGATGGATACAACTCTATCAAATTGTATCCTCGATACTTATGTAAACCAAAGACGAGTCTCACATCATGAGACCTAGCTACCAGCCACTGCCCTTGACACACCGTTGCCCCTCCCATCCCGTCCTAAGCTTGCCGGCGGCGAGTATGGCAATGGGGCATCATTCACTGTAGTCTAGTTTTAGAATGGTATTCTCCCCGTCCTTTCTCTGCTCAGGTGTAGTTCAACTGGTGGTGTGTATCCGGTGGATCTTCTTAGGTCATGTTGACGTTGGTCTCTAGCGAATTTATTTAGATCTAGTTGGCCTTAGTTTTTGGCGGATATGTCCAAATTTGGTCAGTGTCCATGGTCATTGATGTGTTTGCATGTTTGGTTCTTTCGATCTACATTTTTCTTCGTCAGTGATGGATGCCGTCTGGTGCGCTGGCTCTTTGGGGCCTTAGCAAGACGATATTCCAACTCTGTCAGCTACAACAAGGTTTACCTGACTCGGTGAAGGATGGCGGATGACGTTGGTGCGCCTTCAATTGTTCGTTAGGGTGCTTGTTGTCATCTCTAGATGGTTTCCATGAACCGGATTGTCATTCTTATTACCTCACCGCTGTAACATTTTATTAATAGAATTATTCCTCATTGTTTTCGAGATAGCTCATCATCCATGCCTATGAAAGACTGTTTTCCTGTGTATAATATATACTAGAGGTTAACGCGCGCTTGGTCGCGCCGTTCTTCACTCTGAAATTAACTTTCTATATCTATAAATTATTGTGATCAGTTTTTTGTTTTGATTTTATCTGTGTTAGCTTTGTATTTTTTATTAGTGGTATTTTTTTGTTCGTTATGTCGTGTTGGTTGCTATTGGAGTATTTTTTTACCGAAAAAGGCTTTCGCTCCGCTGTATATATAAATCATAGACCAACAGTGCCCGATACAGCCGCACTCACCCGCCACACACGCACACACACACCCAAGGCTGGATACATAGGCGTTGAGCGCAACAACACACTCCCTAGCACTACAAGAGCCGCCGGGGGCTTCAGCCGTGAACACCGCGAAGAAGTGAAGCCACATATGACGAACCATGGGCTCCAAGGCGGCGCCTTCGAGAAGGATACGACACTGGAGCGCCACCAGCACACGATCCATGGATCAGAGTTTCCCCTGGAGCAACACGACAGGCAATGGTAGCCGCAAAGACGCCTTCAAGAAGGGAGCGATCTTCGCCGTCGCCAGTCCGTCCGAAGATAGAGTAGGTTTTCACCCCGGCCAATACTCATCGCCACCGAACGCCACACCCCGGCTACCACGCCGCCCACATGGCCGTGGCAGCCGGGCAGCACCGAGGCACGAGCTCTGCTCATGAGCACCGCGCCACCACCACCAGGGCCGCCGCACCAGAGACCAAGACCTTGACACCAAGTCCCCCGAGCCCCACCGCTAACCCAACCGCAGAAACGAGCGGAAAGGATCTGCCTTCCGCACCCCTGGCCGGTCCCAGCGCCGAGACCAAATAGGCCGGCCACCAAGCCTCCATCGAGTCGTCCTGCTACACCGGGCGCCAGACGAGCGTAGTCCTGTTGTCGTGCGCGAGACGGGCCGGTCCTGCTGCCGGGCGCGAGACCAGCTTGGTCCTACGACACCGGGTGCGAGACGGTCGATGGACCGCAGCTGGGAGAAGGCCAGCTCTCCGGCGAGAGAAACAGACGGACACCGAGGAGAGGAGTCGACGGCCGATACAGGCAGCCTACAGACGAGCCGACGCCAGAACAATCTGGCAGCCGCCGCAGTCAACCTGCCACCACCACATCACCTGCGCCACCACGCCTTGGTCAGCACCACCCGACGCCCCACCACCCCGCATTAGAGCAGCGCGGACACCGGCCGCTACACCACCACCTCCACAGGGTCGCCGGCCACCCCCGCCATCGATGATCTGCACATCCACCGGATCTGTGCCGGGATGCCCAGATCCGCCGCCAGCATGACCGTGCCCACCAGATCCCACGGGCCGCAGGTGGGGAGGGGAGGAGGAGTCGCCGGCGGTCTACAAGGGCGCGGTGCGGAGCGCCAGAGCAAGAGCCGTCCGGGACCCGACGCCGCGCGTAGGAGGGAGGCGGCCCGTGACGCCATCCATCCGCCACCTCGGCCACGCGGCCTTTGGCAGGCGGCGCCCAGCGGCGAGGAGGGGAGACGGGTGGAGGGCGTGGGGGGAGGGCGATGGGTGCCTCCGGCGGCCTTCATGAGGCGCCTCGGGAGGAGGAGGGGGGGGAGGGAGCGTGTCGTACACAACACTTTTTTTAACCATCGGAGTATTTTTTTTTTAAGAGAGGAGAGGTGTTATTTGATGCGTGGTTGTGATGTCTTTGCATAATTTTGGCCTTGGTGTCAACCCCGTGGTGGTTGTTTGAACCTCTTCGGAGTTCTTATTTAACGTTGAACCCATGGAATTGCTATTGTGACGCTCACATGGGTCACCACAAGAAGCTCTTGCACGCTTAGCTTGGATCCCTGCTCCTCTCGCTCATTTAGTTCTTTCGCTCACCCCACTAGTAGCTTAGAAAAAATTGGCTATCTTTTTTATTTGAAAAAAATAGTTAATTAAATGATGTTTAAGGAATTTTAAAAATATTATGACTTTTGAAAACCATGAAATTTAGAAACATTCATGAATTTAAAATATATTCATGGTGTCAAAATGTTTGCAAAATAAAAATGTTGACAATTTAAATGGCCATGAACTTAAAATATTTACAAAGTTAGTCAATATTATCAAATTTTGATAAATGCTCAGGAATTAAAACGTGAAAAAGTTAAAATAAAATAAAAAGAGGAGAAGAAATAAAACTAAACAGCACACACTTACGTGTGGGGCCCAAGTGACCCAGCAATCCTCAAAGCACCACAGGGCTTCAATTCAAGGGAGCGTAGTTCTTCACTGTGAAATTAACTTTCTATATCTATAGATTATTGTGATCAGTTTTTTGTTTTGATTTTATCTGTGTTGGTTTTGTATTTTTTTATTTGTGGTACTTTTTTGTTCGTTATGTCGTGTTGGGTTGCTATTGGAGTTTTTTTTTTTTTCAAGAAAAGAGAGGAGTTATTTGTTGCGTGGTTGTGATGTCTTTGCATAATTTTGGCCTTGGTGTCAACCCCGTGGTGATTGTTTGAACCTTTTCGGAGTTCTTATTTTACGCTAAACCCATGGAATTGCTATTGTGATGCTCACATGGGTTAATACACAAAGCTCTTGCACGCTCAGCTTGGATCCCTGCTCCTCTCTCTCGTTTAGTTTTTTCGCTCACCTCACCGCTAGCTTAGAAAAAATTGGCTATCTTTTTTTTTATTTGAAAAGATTAGTTAACTAAATGATGTTTGAGGAACTTTAATAATATTATGACTTTTGAAAACCATGACATGTAAAAACATTCATGAATTTAAAATATATTCATGGTGTCAAAATGTTCGCAAAACAAAAAAAATAAAATGTTCACAAACTTTAAATGGCCGTGAACTTAAAATATCCACAAAGTTAATCAATATTACCAAATTTTAATAAATGCTCATGAATTAAAACGTGAAAAGTTAAAAAGATAAAAAGAGGAGAAGAAATAGAACTAAACAGCACACACTTACGTGTGGGGCCCAAGTGACCCCACAATCCTGAAAGCACCACATCGGTTCAATTCAAGGGAGCTCATTGTATCTCTACTCTATAGATAAGACGTGTCCGCAAGAATTGCGTACAGGGACAAACAACCGGACGGCAACCAGGCCCTCGACCAACAGCCATAAATAAATCTTCCCTTCTTTTCTTTTGCGGGAAGCAACAACCCACTTCCGTACAAACAACAATAACAACCTCCCTCCGGTTCCCGTCAATCCAGAGATCCACGTACGCACCAAAGTATGACGAAGATAATATCCTACTATCCAAAGTATGGATACAAGCTGCCGAGGAGCGTCGCCGGCGCCGGCAGTTCAACGATGGAGACCACCAAAGGGCAGCCGGCGGCTGCGTACGTCGATGACGCTCGCATAATGCTCTACATGGTACGTAGCGCATGCATAGATCGATACACACCAGTCCAGTAATTCGATCACGTTTGTGCTAGTAGTAAAAGATATGATCTGCGTGGCTGCGTGCATGCAGCACTTCGTGTTCACTTGGATCATGCTCGTCTTCTTCCTTGTCTCGGCCTTGCTGCTTTGGGCGCGGCCGGGGGATTGGCATTGCTTCGCCGTCCACGGCATAGGGTACCTCTACTCGGCGGTGATGATCAATCTACTCATCATCAAGCGCCGGGGGCAGAAGAAGACCTGCGAGCTGGAAAAGGGTTGTGGTGAAGAATTCGCCACCGAGCCACAGGTAATAGTATATGGTTACTAGATGCGTTTTTCTTTTTAGGGATACTAGATGTGTTTTTCTTTTTAGGGATACTAGATGAGTTATTGGCGAGTTTTCTTGGCATGTTTTTCTATCTATTTTTGCTTACTTGGCATGTTTTTTATCTATTTTTTGCTTACTTGGCATGACTTATTCATGTGTTGATCCATGCAGATGCAGTTGACGTCCATACTGATGTTGGTGGCAACTGCGGTCACCTTGATCTCCTTGGTGCTGATGGTCTTGGTCTTCCAGCCTAATTGGCATCACTTGGCCTTAATCGCGTTGTTAGTTTCGGTGTCTACTTCATTGATGGTTTTAATCCTGCCTGTTGCAGAATTTGAGTGGGAACGAGCGCTTGATTATGAAAAGATGCAAAGTTTAGTCTGAAGCCTCGGTCCCGAAGGTGCAACTGTTTAGTTTATTTTTGTTTCAGTGACTAAGTTAGCTTTTCAAGATATTCGAAGGTTGCATCGATTAATCGGGATCAAGGCAGTAGAAGATAACATGTCATACTAGTACCTGGTAATGTGGCTGTGTGTGATCTGATGACTCCAAAAATATTTGCTACTATCGATAATGACAATTGACTGGGAAGACATGGCCCCTACGTTATTCAAAAGTAATAATCTGATGACATGATATATAGTTTACTACCGGTATCATTGTCGGCAGCATTGATGCCTTTTTTTCATTGAAATTGCCTTTTTTTTAATGAGAAGAGGGATGCACACTTAAAGCAAAATGACAGTCAGCCCCTCCCATCGCCCGTGTCTCTCCCACGAGAGACCATGTGAACCCTAGTGCCCAGCCCTCCCAAGAGGCTACTCCTTGCTTGGTGCCGCCTGTGAAAAGCCTGGTCGGCTTCGGCATCGGTAGGGCTGTTCCCTCCTCCCCGTTTCGTCTTCCGCGGCGATCGACATGGACGCAGTGGTATGACGCGAGTCTTGTGGTGTTGTTGTCTGCGATCATGCGGGTGGCGCGGGCTAGGGACACGATAACTATGTGGCAGCGGCGCAACATCTACTGTTCGTCGGGCAGAACCCTTAGGGCTGTTGCGGTGAGGCAGCGTGTGAGGCCGTAGTGGCTTTGGGTGGCACGGAAGGCCTTCCTCTCCGTGGTGGACGCGTTGTGGTCTTCCTAGAGTTGGAGCTCATTGGTTAACAGATCTGTTAGAGCGGTGTGGGATGTTCCGAAGGGCTTGGGCACACCAATGGTTGCGGCTGGGTATGGAGGGCGTCGACTGGTGGTCCGACTCCCTCACTGGCGGCATTCCTGCCAGCGTCTAGCTGGATCTAGTGCCTAGCCGTTAGCAGGTGACGTAGGATAGTGGTTGAGGCCCGGCAAGGTCGAGGCGTGGGGCATGTATCATGGTCGCGCGGTAGAGGTCACTCGCGGAGTGGAGTGTCCTAGCGCTGGTGCGGAGGTTCATAATGGGATGTCTGAGAGCGGGCTGGACCTAGACTCGATGGCTGATGTGAGGCCTGGGTTGGAAGAAGTTGCCTCGTCCAACCGGTATTGGTGTGTTGTGATGTGGACGGTTGGTGGTGCCTTGGGATATGGATGCCTGGGCGACGGGCCTAGATGGTTGTCCTCCTAATAGGTTACCGGCTGGGCATGATACCGAAAGAGAAGGCTATACATGTTAGTTGTGTCGGTGGCGAGTGCTTGTTCTCTGTTGTTGCCATGTTGACGCCCAAATCTCGATATGGAGGTCTGTGCTTGTCGCAGTTGCCCTGGATGCCACGCTAGCATTCATGGCTGAGCCGTCGAGCGAAAGCTCCACGGTTTGGCGCAAATGGCGGAGACCCCCACGAACATCGCTCTCCTCTTGCAGACAACGTCGTGGTTCTCCTCTGCATGCTAGGGTTCCGGATGAAGACCCTTGTCCAATTTGAACTCGACACCGGCAAAATACTTTTCGACTCTCTCTCCTAAGTGTGTTGTCATGGAGCATATGTGTCCCAGGGCGTGGCATGGTCTTCGGACCTTCCTTTGTCCTTTTCAGCAACATAGCCTCTTGTGTTTTATCTTTGTTCGGTTATCCTAGAATCTACTTTGTAAGAGTGTTGCCTCACTACCTTGTATCGTTTGACCATGTACATTGGTTAGTGTATTTTTTCGACAAAGGGAATATATATTGGTTAGTGTTTTATCAACCTGTTTTCAGGAGCTAAAATGATACTAGTTCTTTCTCTGATGCCCGGGGTTTGCTTATGTCTGACGCTTTTATGTGTTTGTCATTCCGTTTTGCCGGTTTGGCCCTCTGTGGATGATGAAAAGCAGACCTAGACCTGACTACCAATTCGTCCTAAAAAAAGTCTCTCCCAGCAGGGTTAAGTTTCAGCACCCTAGAGTTTGCTTAAGATCACAAGATTAAGCCGAACGCCCCTACCTCGATATATATGTGCGTTCCGCTACTTGTATAACAATCCCCATCTTGTGAAAGTTTTTTTTTATTCTTTTGAAAGTTTGTTGATATAATAAGATTGAGAGGGTATGTTTTTGTAGGGGATTGAGAGGGTATGTTAAAAGGTGTAAATTTACCACGACACGGGGTAAGCAATCCAAACATTTCAAAAAAAAAGAAGGTGTAAATTAAGTTGCAGGTACTTTCACCTTTATCTGGCCGGTTGTAATGATCGGCCGCCCGTTTAGATTATGTTTGTAAAATATCCAGGTAGAGACGTAGTTTGTTACCTTCCGTCCCTCCGTCCGTGATTGCCCGCAGCACGTTTGTTAGGTGCCATGACGGCGGCTTTGCTACACCTACGTAATATCTATTACGAAACTTATGTATGAGCTGATGTGGGCTGATTTGGTTGGAAGAGAGAAAGGGCCAGGCCCACCCCCTAAAAATCAGGGTGTAGCATTTTTGGCCATGATGGAGATGGACAATGCTAGACATAAAAAAGATACGTAAGCTAACGGGCTGTCCAACGTGGGGCATTATTATTGGATGTATGGAGAGGGAGAGGCCCACCCCCTGAAAATCGGCAGGGGAGAGATTAGTTGGTTGAAAGTATTACGTAAAGCTTCGTAACAGTTACGTAGGTGTAGTACTATCGGATGGAGATAATCTCCAACGAGCTGCCGAGCAGCAGTTCTACGGAGGCCACCAAAGGCAATGGGCGGCCGTTGGCGGCGGCTGGATCACAAATTCTTTCAGGTACGTACATGCGTGATACCCTCACTAAATCATGGCATGACTGTATGCATACCAAGGCTAATTCGATCTTAGTGTGTTCATGTGAGTTTGCACGTCAAAAATCTATCAATGATCCTTATTCATGTGTCCATGTAGTACGTGGTGGTCAATTTGTTCATGTTCGTTCTCTTCCTGAGTTACTCCTTCTGTTTGCGGACAGACCTTGGGCACTGGGGCACTGGTACGACATGATCTTCACCGCCATCACCTTCCTCTACTCCACGGTCATGATCCATCTGTGGCTTATCAAACGCCAGGACAACAAGAAGAGAGGGAAGCCCAAAGCATGCGAATCAACACTAAAATAAATTAGAACACCCGCGGATCTGGAGTTTCCCATCCCAGATTGGTTCTCCTCCGTCGACACCCGGACGACTGGGGTGGCGACCGCGGGTTTGGCGGTGGTGGTCATCTCCTTCGTCGGAGGTGGTCAGCCTGAAAAGACTAGGTGGTCGGATCTCGAGATCGGTCATCTAGTCACGGCCGTGAGCCGGGGAGACATACTTGCCGGTGAAAACCGAGGCAATGGCGGGCGATGGCAGTGTTCTGCGTCGTTACCTTGATGAAGGCATCATCGTGTAACTACTATCAACCCACTCGTACTGCTCCGGAGAAAACCCTAGGATCTGGTCTTCCAGATAGGATGATGGTGTCACTACGGTGTCATTTCTCTCTTGGAGTAGTGCTAGATGACAGAGGCAGTAGGTGGAGCGGCTTTGTCTTGCACAGAGCTTCGGTGGAGATGTCAAGTCATGCTTGGCCGACAGGTTCTACTATGCGGCATGCCTGTTCGGCAGGTACTACGAACGATAGATCCTCCAGAGGCTTAAAGCTACATCGGCAGGTGGTACTTGGCGGCATGATGCTGCGGTGTGCCGGCTGCACTCACGATGTCCTCAGTAGTTTGCGCGTGTGGAGTTGGTGGCGTTGGACGCCATGGTGGCGTCAACCGATTGCTGGACTGGCAAGAATAATACATATCTCTTTCTTGAAGATGGGTCAGCGGTTCAATGATGACGACGGCTTCTAAGACGTGTGCATGTTGCGTACACTTTAGGTTTGCTGCACTGGATGTAGGTTCCGATATGTTATGTGGATGGATCGGCGAAGACACCGGTCTTAGATACGTGGTGTGAGAGCACTACATATTATCGAGTTTGTAGATGTGAGTGGTTGCTTCGGGTGTCTTAATGTATATTCTTGTCAGATCTTTGGTGAATAATTAATAAAGATGGTTGTATCATCGATTGATGCAAAGCCTGGGGATTTTAACCTCCTTTTCCAAAAAAAATAGCACACCTGCATGGCAAGAGGTAATTGTTGTTGCACGCATATTTTGTTTCCCTAATCAACCATTTCTGATTCATTGTCGTGTATTAATTGTTTATTGCAGTTGATGTTAGTTGCAATTGGGATCATGTTAATCTCATTGGGGGTGGCAATCTTGGTATTTCACCCTTCTAGGCGTGGCTTCACCTTCGTGCTTTCACGATTTCTTTATCGACTGTGGTCATGCTTTTTTTCCTTAAATGTGAAGAAATTGAGAGGAAGTGCCTAGAAAAATTTAGCATTGCCTCAGATGTAATCTAGTTCTAAACACTTGGCATCTAAAATGCAACTACCTAGTTTGTTTAATTTTAGTGAATGAACTCCGTAGACTCAATAGAACAAGGGTCAATAGCTCCTGTGCAACATCTTTGAGGTGAATTGGAAGAAGTATGACGTAGTTGATGAAAATAGCTCTCCTGTGATATTTTTAAGCCAACTATAGCTCCTATGCGACATGGCCCTCTTTAACCTTCAAATGCAAGACACAAGAGGTTAGCAATTTGAGTTATGACACGCGGGACCAACCAGTTATCCACATCAACATGGGACCCACCACTTACTCACATGTGTGCGGGACCCACAACTTATCCACATGATCATGCCCGTTCTCATCAGCGGCCCCAACCTGAGCCAGCCCCAATGCTTGCCCTTCCCATTTCCTTTCACCCACCTTGTTCTTCCTCTTCCACGACAACGAAGTGCGACAGCAGCAGCCGACGAGTGATGTCTAGCTCGACTTCGGCCTCCCGCCAATCATGGCCACAGTACGGTCCAGTGTCATTGACAAGATGCCCCGATTTGTCGCGCATGGAGGCTCTGAAGCGTTTGACTTGTGTGACGGAAGAAAATGGCAACCATGTGCACGAGTTCGTGAAATGCTTGAGCAGGCCACAGCCGGGGCAGGTTAAATCTGTGTACTTCACCAATCATATTGTCTAATTTCTCTCGATCTTCTTATTTTCAATCGAATTTGGGTGGTGGATCGATGGTTCATGCGCCACCGACCCCCATTCTCAAGGTTCTGAAGAAATGTGGGCATTTCGAGTGGCTAGATGAGTATGTTGAGAGATTGAAATTGGAGGCATCAACCCAAGAGCTCAAAAAAAATTTTGGGGGGGGGCGCTTGTTGTGTAACCTGCCCCCATTTGGCGGACAGAGGCGATCCGATGATGGACAGTGCTGAACTGAAGTAAAAGTTGAAGAAAATGGGCAAGCAACTAAAGAAGCTGATCGATTTGAAGCAGCAAGCAAATATGATGGATGGAGCATTGTATTGTTGTGTCATTGCAATGGGTTACTTTTAGTTGACACTCATCGATCGCTAGAAATTGTTAGAGTTTTAGTTAGTGTGTCACGCTAGTTTCAGGGGTCCCAAGTTTTAGTTAGTGTGTCTAGCTAGTAGTTTTAGTTAGTGTGTCTAGCAAGTAGTTTTAGTTAGTCCACGGATTATTTGCTAGCTGAATTTGTGTGAAGCAAAACATGCCTGAATTTTTGTAATGATATTTTGAGTTACAGTTCTAGTTAGTCCATGGATTATTTGCTCCTCGTGATGAATAAAATGCAGCAATTCATGAAATCCGTCCCCTCTATCGCATACACTTGCAGCCTGTTTTTCACTTAACAGGGAGTGCAGTGCAGAGTTCAGGGTCAAACAAAAAACGTTGTTGGGCCGTGGGCTAATGACGACTGTGAGAAAAAGCAGGCCCAGATAAAAAACAATGTAACACCCCGGAAGTAACTTTCCATATTTGTAACTCCAACTCTTGCCATTTTCGGCTTTGATATATGATATTCCTCCGTGGTTGGGTTTTCTCCTTTTGCTTTTTGTCCGTGTCATGCATTTTTATTATGTCATCATGTGCATCGCATTTGCATACGTGTTAATCTCATGATTCGAGCATTTTTCCGTTGTCCGTTTTGCAATCCGGCACTCCTATCTCCCGGCGGTCCCTTTTACGTTTTTCCGTGTGCGGGTACTAAACCTTCTCGAAATGTACGAGGTTTGTCTAGTGGCCTTGGTATACCACCGTAGACCACCGGTCAAGTTTGAACCATTTGGAGCTCGTTTGGTACTCAGCGGTTAACCGCACTCTCGCAAAGGCCTCTTTTAAGTTGCAGCCCAACACCCCTTCAAAACAGCCCAATAACCCATCTAAGTCACTTCCATGCTCTCCGTCGTTCAATCACGGTCGTGTGGTAAAACTACACCTCATTTGGACTCTCCTAGCTCCTCTATGCCTATTTAAACACCTCCCCAATCCGGATCATCCTCTTCCCGAAACCCTAAAATCCGTCCAGCGCGCGGACACGTCCCGCCGCCGGGACGCTTCAGCGCCGCCAGCGTCCACGCCAATCGGCGCCGACACCTGTCCGCGCCGCCGCCCAGCGCCGCCCGGCCGCCGGGGCAGGCGAAACCCGCCCGCCAGCAGCGCCCGCGCCACCACCCGCGCCCAGCGCCGCCGCGGCCGCGCGCCGCCGCTCGGCCGCCCGCGCGCGCCCGCCCTCCGCCTCCGGCGACCTCCGGCAGCCCGGCTGCCGCCGCCCGCCACCGCCGCCGCCCAGCGCCTCGCCCGCGCCTCCCTTGCCGCCGCGCGCCGCCGCCGCCTCCGCCCGACGCCGCCTCCTCCGGCGAGCTCAAGACGGATCCGGCCCGCCGCCCTCCTCCACGGATCCCGCGGCGACCGCCTCCTCCGGCGAGCTCCGGGAGCCGCCGCCCGCGCCCGATCCGATCCGGCCGCCGCCGATCCGGCCCGATCCGGCCTCGGGCCGAGAGGCCGTTGACTCTCTCCCCTCCCTTTTTTTCCCTAAGTCTTTTGCATCTCGTTATTTTGTTGCATTTTAGATGTGCTGTAACTTTGTCATCGTAGATCCATTTTGCGCGTATAATATGTCAAATTGTTCGTCTCGAAGAGTAGATCATTTCATCTCATTGCATCATTTTCATTTGAGCTCATCTTGATGCCCGAAATGCTGTTGGAAGAGTGCTATGTGATGATAGTTTCTGTTTCTTAACAGAACTTGCACTTTTGTTATTTTTGCCATGATTAATGTGTGCACCCTATGAATTGGAGTCCTACATGTGTTTTGAAATATGCCATGCCATATTTCCAGGGGTATATGGCATGTATTTTTGTGATCTATGTGGTGACTAGCACAAGCATGCAAAGTAGGTGTACTGCTGTTGCTGATTTCAGCCCTGTTTTAGCTGATTTTGATGCCATGTTAACTTGATGCTACCGAGAGATCTATGCATATTTTGAGATACTTCAGTAAGGGTGTTTTGTAAAACATGTCTTGGTATATCCATCCATGCCTTTGTTTGCAATTATGGGATGCCATAGCTTGAGTCAATCGAGCTCTACTTTTGCTATCAAATGTTTCCTGGCAGATTGTATACATGTTATTCAATTTTGCCTAGCTTGTTGTGGTTGATCCATATATGCTATGTTATTGTTCTTGCCATGTATGTCTTCTATGCCATGTCTTCTTGATGTATGTATGCTTAGTTTATCATTTAAGGCTCTGTAGTGAGTGCATTGAGCTTGTAAACATGCCCTCTCGTTATCAGTTTTTGACATGCCATGTTGCTGAATCTGTTAACGAGACTTTCAATTTTGACATGGGTGTTACTATATTTTCTAGTCCTTTTTGGCTTATGGTCAGTAAGAGACTTTTGTTCTAGGTTTTGAGTAGATTCATGCCGTGCCATGTTTTGCTATTTTAATGTCCTTTAGCATGTAGTTTTCTTGCTCTGAACATTGCAACCTGATGCTGTTTTTGCCATGTCCAGCCTGATATTTTGTGCTCTTTTGCCATGCTTGTTTGAACCCGTTATGATGTGAACTAGCCGTAGCTCAGTGCTCATCTTTTGTCGAGCATCATGTGTAGATCACTGCCATATACTTTGTTGGTACGTTTGGATGCAGTAGCTTAATTAATTGTTGCTTGCTAAGTGGCATCATGCTGTTAATGGCAGATTTGTGCCATTCTTGTTTTGCTTGTCATTTGCAAACCGTGCATCCGTTTTCGGTGATCTTTATATCGATTTCAACCGAAATCATCTCATCTTTCAGTGGCATGCTTGGTTTGCCAAGTTGATGTCTGGTTCATCATTTTCCTTCCGGGCGCATATCGCATTGCATATCGCATCCCGCATATCATGTCATGTTTTGCATCATGTTGATTGTGCATTGCACCGTGATTTATTGTGGTTCCTTTGTTTGTGTTGTTGCTTTGGGTAGAGCCGGGAGACGAGTACGTGAACGAGGAACCTGTTGAGTACGTTTTCGAGGATCAAGCTTTCGACAACTCTGAGAACATTGTAGGCAAGATGATCATACCCTCGAAATCACTTCTATCTTTGCTATGCTAGTTGCTCGCTCTTTTGCTATGCCTATGCTGCGATGCCTACCACTTGCTATATCATGCCACCCATATTGCCATGTCAGCCCCTAACCATCCTTTCCTAGCAAACCGTTGATTGGCTATGTTACCGCTTTGCTCAGCCCTCTTATAGCGTTGCTAGTTGCAGGTGAAGCTGAAGTTTGTTCCTTGTTGGAACATGGAGATGTTGTTCCTTTTTGGAACATGTTTACTTGTTGGGGATATCACAATATATCTATATCTGCTATTATTAAAACATCTATATACTTGGTAAAGGGTGGAAGGCTCGGCCTTGTGCCTGGTGTTTTGTTCCACTCTTGCCACCCTAGTTTCCGTCATACCGGTGTTATGTTCCTTGATTTTGCGTTCCTTACACGGTTGGGTGATTTATGGGACCCCCTTGACAGTTCGCTTTGAATAAGACTCGTCCAGCAAGGCCCAACTTTGGTTTTACCATTTGCCACCTAAGCCTTTTCCCCGGGTTTTCGCGAGCCCGAGGGTCATCTTTATTTAACCCCCGGACCAGTGCTCCTTCGAGTGCTGGCCCGAACCGAGCAGCCTGCGGGGCCACCACGGGGAAACTCGAGGCTTGGTTTTACTCGTAGCTTGACTTATCCGGATGTGCCCTGAGAACGAGATATGTGCAGCTCCTATCGGGATTTGTCGGCACAATCGGGCGGCTTTGCTGGTCTTGTTTTATTGCTGTCGAAATGTCTTGTAGTCCGGATTCGAGATTGATCGGGTCTTCCGGTAGAAGGAATATCCTTCGTTGACCGTGAGAGCTTATAATGGGCTAAGTTGGGACACCCCTGCAGGGTAATATCTTTCGAAAGCCGTGCCCGCGGTTATGAGGCAGATGGGAATTTGTTAATGTCCGGTTGTAGAAAACCCAAAGTTGACCTCAAATAAAATACACATCAACCGCGTGTGTAACCGTGATGGTCTCTTCTCGGCGGAGTCCGGGAAGTGAACACGGTGTTGGAGTTATGTCTGACGTAAGTAGTTCAGGATCACTTCTTGACCACTACTAGCTTCACGACCGTGCTTTGCTCCTCTTCTCGCTCTCTTTTGCGAAGTAGCCACCATATATGCTAGTCGCTTGCTGCAGCTCCACTTTACTACCCTGTCCTTCCTATTAGCTTAAATAGTCTTGATCTCGCGGGTGTGAGATTGCTGAGTCTCCGTGACTCACAGATACTTCCAAAACAGTTGCAGGTTCCGACGATGCCAGTGCAGGTGACTCAACCGAGCTCAAGTGGGAGTTCGACGAGGAACGTGGTCGTTACTATGTGTCTTTTCCAGATGATCAGTAGTGGTGCCCAGTTGGGACGATTCGGGGATCTGTGTAGCATTTGGGGTATCTTCTTTATTTTGGTTCCGTAGTCGGACCTTGAGTGTACTCTGAATGATGTATGTTTATTTATGTACTGTGTGAAGTGGCGACTGTAAGCCAACTATGTACCTCTTTCCCTTAATAATTACATGGGTTGTGTGAAGATTACCTCACTTGCGACATTGCTTTCAATGCGGTTATGCCTCTAAGTCGTGCCTCGACACGTGGGAGATATAGCCGCATCGGGGGCGTTACAAACAAGCCCACCCACTTGGTGCACCCATGTTGCTTCGACAAAAAAGGTCGTTCACTAAACTTGATGCGGTTCCTTAGGAAAAAAAACAAGATATTGGGCCCAAAGTAAAATACAAGCCCACATACTTTGGGCCCATAATAGAAATAAGCCCACATAGTAAACAATTTCTGTTCTCAAGAAAAAAAACTACTGTCGACCCACTAGTACTGACCCGGAGGAAACCCTAGGATCTGGTCTTCTAGATTGGATGATGGTGTCACTGCGGTGTCATTTCTCTCTCCGAGTAGCGCTAAATGACATAGGCGGGAGGTGGAGCGGCTTTATCTTGAACGGTGCTTCGGCGGAGATATCAAGTCATACCTGGCCGACAAGTGCTACTATGTGTCATGCCTGTTATGTAGGTGCTACACATGATAGATCCTCCAGAGGCTTCAAGCTACATCGGCTGATGGTACTTGATGGCATGGTGCTGCGGTGTGCCGGCTGCGATCATGACGTGCTTAGCAGTTTGCTCACATGGAGGAGGCGCCGTTGGACGCCGTGGTGGCGTCGACGGATTACTGGACTGGCAAGGATAATACGGATCTTTTTCCTGAAGATGGGTCAGCGGTTTAATGATGATGATGGCTTCTAAAACATTTGCATGTGGCGTACACTTTAGGTTTGGTGCACCGGCTGTAGGTTCCGATATGTTATGTGGATGGATCGACGACGACACCGGTTTTAGATATGTGGTGTGAGAGCATTGGAGATTATCGAGTTTGTAGGCGTGAGTGGTTACTTCGGTCGGCTTGATGTATATTCTTGTCATATTTTTGGTGAATAATTAATAGATGGTTGTATGTCTCGGCTGATGCACAGGCCGGGAGCTTTAACCTCCTTTTCCTAAAAAAATAGCACACCTGCAGGGGCCAGAGGTATTTGTTGTTCCATGCATATTTTGTTTCGCTAATCAACCATTTTTTATTCATTGTCGTGTATTAATTGTTTCTTGTAGTTGATGTTGGTCACAATTGGGATCATGTTAATCTCATTGGGGGCGGCAATCTTCTTATTTCATCCTTCTAGGCGTGACTTCACTTTCATTGCTTTCACAATCTCTTTATGGACTGTGGTCATGCTTATTTTATGCAATCTTTATGGACTGATCTTATAGCGCAATGCAACGCATAACGGGCATGCATTCAAATCTTCATATTCACCATGGTAGATGATGCAGTCATTAGAGCATGCAGGTATCTTCTGCACCTCTAATCCTAGAGGGCAGACCGCCTTCTTTGCTTCATACGTACTCTCGGGTAATTCGTTGTCCTTTGGAAGCATCATTTTTAATATTATCAGCAACTTTCCAAATCCCTTGTCAGATCCACCATTCTCTGTCTTCCATTGCAGCACTTTCAGTGTGGTGCCCCGCTTTTTCTTGTCAGCTTTGCAATTTGGGTACAAGGATTTCTTGTGATCATCTAACATGTGTTGCAACTTCAGCCTCTCCTTTTCACTTGTGCAGTTTCTCTTTGCATCGGCAATGGCCCGACCAAGATCATCAGCGGGCTCATCTGATGCCTCTTCTTCACCTTCTTCCCGCATTGCCGGCTCAGCTTCTTCCCCCATTGTTGTACCATCGTATTCAGGGAACCCATGGCCAGGATAGCTGTCGTCACTGGTACGCGCTGGTGCTATATAAACCGTTTTTAACCCCTTTCAGCGGCGGCATATGGAACCGTCGCCAAGTGAGTGTGGACAATAGGGGGCTCATCTGATGCCTCTTCTTCACCTTCTTCCCGCATTGCCGGCTCAGCTTCTTCCCCCATTGTTGTACCATCGTATTCAGGAAACCCATGGCCAGGATAGCTGTCGTCACTGGTACGCGCTGGTGCTATATAAACCGTTTTTAACCCCTTTCAGCGGCGGCATATGGAACCGTCGCCAAGTGAGTGTGGACAATAGGGGGGTCCTTCTCACAAGACCCAGAAACCGTCGGGGATATGCCCTTCTGGCACACACGCTTGGAAAATGAGGTCATGTGCGACCGGCGAACGAGCAAAATACCATTATACATACAGTAGTGCTAAAAAAATACAATTATATACGGGAAATCATTTTCGGTCGTAAGTACATCCCACACAGTCGTCCAAGAAAAATGTTTCCGTTCGCAAGTATATCACACACAATTTTCCCCGTTAAATCGTTTGTGACAACGTTGACATCCCACACAATATTAATAATTTTATCGTTTGCGTTATTGGCTTAATAAAATGGATCTGCAGTAGTGAAAGTTTGATCTACAGTATAGTGAAAGCAGTCATCTTCGTTCCTTGATGGGACCTAAAGCAGTTCATGTGACACGTCTGACATTTCCAAGTTTTCTATCGAATGTGATTCCCGCTGTCCACATAAAGCCTACTGACCCAGGGACCATACGCGCGCGGCACGCGGCAGCTCGCTGAGCATATGTTACACATGCTCCAACAAGTTTATTGGGTGTATTTGTTTCTAAGGTAAATTCCAAATTGTTAGGTATACATCTTTTCATAGCCACATGACAATTGCACCCCTCCTTGAATCGGAATGATTGTTTACGTAATTTATCGAGTTACCTTGAGATTGTACGGTGTTTAAAATAAAAACTGGAAGGATCATCAATCTTCTAATCAACGTTGTAAGCATGAGCATTTCAGTCCCGTATTATTCCCAAATTAGTTGCATAAAAGACTACACCTAATAAAAAGGAACTGAGAGACAATACACTTACTAGTATAAGATTTTTTTTGAAACTCACATGTGGATGGATATACAGAGTATATATGGATGCATCCCATCAGGCATCAGTCAGCTTTACGAGAAAATTTGTGTATATATACTCCACCAGGCTGCCCCTCTTGGATAACCCACCTAGCTTGCAGGCACACAACACAAAACACGAAGAAGAAATATGCGTTCAGCTCGCCACCTCCACGACGCGTTCTCGGCCCTCCTCCTCTTCCTGCTGCTCTCAGCCGTAGTCCCGGCGGCCAGAGCCCAGCAAGAAACTGGTGAGCTCTCTCGAGCGCAAATCTTCTATACGTCTTGTGCGCGCATGTCTTGGTCAACTACATCTCTTGCATGCAGAGGATGAGTCGGAGTTCAGCTACATCTGCGGGCGGAGAACGGGCCAGAGAACTGGGGAAATATCAAGGAGGAGTGGGCGACATGCGGCACTGGGCTGATGCAGTCGCCCATCGACCTCTCCGACCGCCTTGCCTCGCAGGCGCCCCACCTCGGCTACCTCAACCACTCCTACCGTCCCGCCGAGGCCTCCATGGTCAACCGTGGCCATGACATCGCAGTGACGTTCCATGGCGACGCCGGGAGCATGTGGATCAACGGTACCGCGTATCACCTCAGGCAGCTGCACTGGCACACCCCCAGCGAGCACCGCGTAAACGGCCGCCGGTACAACATGGAGCTCCACATGGTTCACCTTAGCGCCGAGAACAAGGCTGCCGTGATCGGCCTCCTCTACAAGATTGGCAGGCGCGACCATTTCCTGCATGAGGTACGTAGGTCTCTCGAAATCTATACATCTCCTGCAAATATACTACTTCCTCCGTAAAATATGGACTAAAGTCTACATATAGACTGAGATGAGTGAACAAACGCGCTGAAACCAGCTTGTCTATATAATTCACAGCAAAGTTAAAGACATCTTACATTTGTGAAGGGAGGGAGTATATCTTTAATTCGTTCCTCGATTCCAACCAATCTGTTGCATGCATCTATGCAGCTGGAGTCTTACTTGCAGAGGATGGCCAACACGAATGAGAAGGAGGAGAACGTCGGCGTGGTTGATCCTTGGGTCGCGAGGGGCGATGGCGAAGCCTATTACCGATACATGGGCTCCCTCACCACGCCGGGGTGCGACGAGGGTGTCATCTGGACCATCATCAAGAGGGTACCTTTGTTCTTAGTGACTTTTACCAACCTCATTTTGATCACAAATGCTAAACTTATGCAGAAATTGGCTTATGGACCTGATTTCCGGACGATATAGTCATCTGCCGACTAACTCCCCAATTTTCGATGAGATTTTTAAGGGTAGGAATTTGGTTTTGCAGGTTGCCACCGTGTCAAGTGAGCAGCTGAAGCTTCTCGCGGACGCCGTCCATGATGTAATTATTACATTGTCTAGTTAATTAATTTCTTCATTTTTTTTCATGGAAGCAAAGTGCATATATTTGTTTGTTTTGTGCTGTGTGTATAGGGCTTTGATACAAACGCGAGACCCCTTCAGAAGGTGAACGACAGAGATATCAGTTTTTTCTGCCCTGATGATCACCATGAACGTTATTACGCAGCCGCTGATCATTAATTAGCTTAAGACTTCAGCTGGCCACTGGGATGGACAGTATGCGCGTTAATGTAAGTTAATCTCATTACCTACCTTAATTTGACTACCTTATTGTCGACAGATAATAGTTGTTTCTAATGAAGACTATTTATTTTGCCATGCCCTCAGTTGTTGGCAACGACGAAGAAAAGCGATGCCAGGGAAAAATTTGCAACGATGATGACTCTGCACCAAGCGGGGATGTTTGTTAATTCCATAATAAAGTTGAAGTCACGGACATGTTCTTGGTGTTGTTTTCAATACCTGGATAACAAGACTCCAATCTTTGAAGACCATCTTATATGTGTTTTCTTTCTTTATATTTCAATAAAAAGCGCATCTCGGCGACTTACTTCTTCAATCATTGGACATCTGATTCAATCTAGTGTGCCATCTTATTACATAGTTTTGTTATCATCTCTGGGTCCAGTGTTTTGTTCTAGTTATCCGATAGGCTGCGAGACATGCCACGCGTCTGAGTAGGACCCAGATATTCACGTGGTTACACTAGAGAGAGAGAGAGAGAGAGAGAGAGAGAGAGAGAGAGGAAGAGGACTAGATTCACGAGATCAGTGTTGCCTTGGTGAACATGATGCATGTGATTCACGACAGCAGTCTGCATGGGCCGTCAAATAATGCCATGCATTACAGCACACCTGCGTATCGCAAAAGGATCTCCCATAGGCTGTACCATATGGACGCTTGTCAATGGTCCCTATCCCATAGGCAGAGAGACTTGTCCGTGAGTCATGTAGTGCCCGACGACTAGATTCACAGGATATATCGGTGCGTACCTTGGCCCATTATGCCGATGTCCCATTCACGAGATTTATTCCGTGGGTTGTACTCGGAAATTCGTAGAGGCACGCAACTGTCAAGTCCAACCCAGCCGCTCGATTGACTCGCGATTCACGAAGTTGTTGGAGCCTGCACGTGGGCACAGTAAGTTTTCGCCGAAAAAGGCTACTCGCTCCGCTTACCAAAACAAACAACCGCACCATGTAGGACCACATCACACGCGCAAAAAAGAGTACACAACATTCTGGGGACAACAGCGAGCACACCCACTAAAGCACCAAAATAATGTCAAGGAGGGTAAATGATCATGAGAAGCCTTGCCGCCACCTCCTTCTGCTTCCTGATTAGCTCGTCGATGGCCAGCTTATCCCGTCACTTGGAGAGAGGTTTCCAGCGCTGCAAGAAGCAACATAGTTTGTAAATCGCGTCGGTAGCCCTGGATGGGGAAATGTGCTAAATAACAAGTTTGTTCCTATCACACCTCAGGGTCCATACCAAGCTCCCAAAATTCACCCACATCCATATGCGAACCCGGCCCGAGCTACTCGACACGAATTAGTGCCACACATGGAATACCAACTATTGCCTCAAACTTCCCTAAAGCAGCTTCACAAGAACTGCGCGGACACACAGTAGAAGGGGATGTGGTTCAGGTCCTCTGCCACCCACAAAGTGGGCATTGACTATTCCCAGGCCCATTACGGTTCCGAACCTGATCACCGGACGACAGTCTTCCCCTAATGAGCTGCCAAAGAAAAAATTATCTTCGGAGGGAGTTTTGCCTTCCACGGATCTTTTAGTTCGTCCGGCTCCACTCCTTCCGATAGTTGTTTGTATAATGACTTTGTAGTGAAAGTGCCAGCAGGCTCAAGCCGCCGCGATGTAGAGTCTACCACTGTCTAAAGGATGGTATTTGCCACCAACAAGGACAGCTCCTGCCATTCACTTGTCTCATTTGGACCGAAAGATCGCCGAAGAACAGGTTGCGTCCCGCATAAGCCACCGCCGCAGCCACCATGATCGTTGGCTGGTCATATATGGTGCACAGAGCAGGGAACACGGCCTGCAAAGGGCACATTATGTTTTAAGGTTCAGACTTTGAAACTTACGATTTTTCATCTGAAACTTGCGATTTTCTCGCTCGTTCTTATCAAGTTTTGTAGATAAAATTTTGAAGCATTTGTTTGAGTGTTGTAGGCACAAAAAGAGTGATTGTATTGCTTGCTCGTACTAAGTTTCAAAAACTGAGCATTTATTTTCAAAATTCAAGCATGTTCAAAAATGATCTTGTTTGGAAGCCCTCATTGCGAGAAACAAGAATATATGAAACCAGAACTAAATTTGGACTTTTTTCAGACGATATAAAAGTTCAAAAATTGGAAACCAAAAATAAAAGCACGCACGAGGCACTTGGTGCCCTGAGACTTGCATGCCACGAATCATCGTCCATTTGTGAAGTTGGTAGGAAAATGTAGAACATGTAGAAAATTATTGTAGATGTTTTACTACGTATATATAAAACATGTTTCGTTGACGGACAGGTCTTATGTGTGAGTCCCATTTAGTCAGGTCCGGTTCGTTCTTCATAGGTTTTTCCCCCACCCTCCCTCCCTCCCTCATTGTTCCCGTGAGCAACAGGGAGGAATCCCTAGCGCCGCAGGAGGCTAGGTCATCCGTGTCGGCGTCGAGGGGAACTTCCTGCCCTCTCGCTTGGTGGGTGTTGGCGTGGCTGGCACCATCTTGCTGGAGCATTGCGCGTGCGTCGGGCGCATCGGCGCGGCGAAGTTGCCGGCGGCCTGGCAGGCGATAGTGGTGATGCATGGCATGGAGGTTGTAGCTACTTCAGCTATGCCCCGATTCAATGGGCGACGAGGGCTGCGGCGGCGTGGGTTGTGGTGAGGCCCAGTGTCCTTTGGTGCGGCACGGGTGTTGGTTCCTTCGGTGAGCCTCTTGGGTGGAGGGCGGAGGCTGATCTGGTGCTTCGAGGTGGTGGACGTGTGTCTGGTAGTGGCCTTGCGCAGATCTGAGTGGAAGGTCATGGTGGGGCGGCACGGGGCTGTGCCGTTTGGGGAGCCTGGCTAGAGACACGGGGGCTACGATGGCCTACTGGCCTCCCGTCGCCGGCGCAGGGGTGCGCCGGGGACCGGAGCGTTCCGCTCCTCCACGTCCCCCTTTCCCTGACCTGGTGCCACCTAGCTCCGGATTCGATGTTGTTCGAGGTTGGTTGGTTGCTGGCTGCTTTGCCGTGGTCGAGGTCTGCCGATAGGCTTGAAGCCCACTCCTTCGGGTGCTCTCGGTGGTGTCTGGTTGTAGGGAAGTGGCCTTTGTGGTGGGAGATACAATGATCGTGGATGAAGCTTGTGGCTCAGGGGCTGGCTGGCTGGCTTCTATGGCCGTGTGGACGCGTGTGGAGGTTGGCTTTCAACTATTCCATGGCGTTGGTGTTGTTCATCTTGTGGTTGGCCGCACCTTGATCGAAGGTGGAGTGGGTTTGCCTGGGATATCCCCTGTCTGGCCTCGGGCAGACCGACGGCGGCGGTGTTCGTGGACATTGTACCGTTCTTGAAGGCTCCGGTGCGGCGCCTTTCTATCCTTCGAGTTGCTCCGGGTGAAGATCTTGATCATTTGGATCGGGAGGTGGCGGCCTTGTGTCGTACCCTTCTTGAAGGCACTGCCTTGGAGCCCATGTCTCATCGGTGTTCAACACAGTTTCTTCGCGGTGGCTTGTTCACGGTTGAGAACCCCGATATCTCCATAGTGATGCTTATTGTTGACCTCATGTTTGCTTGGAGTTGTATCAGGTGGTGTTCCTGATCTTCAGCTCCTATGTTTACTTCCTTGGGTGTGTGTGTGTGTGTTGTGCTGGTGGGTGTTATTACTAGATTGTATGTTGGTTGTTGCTTTATCTATGAAGCAGGGCCAAAGCCTTTTTTGGGTTAACCGATATATGCGCACCGCCTGGTGGCTTGATCGCGGAGAAAAGAAGTTTTGCATGTGTTTCTCGGACGTGTTAAGTGGGCACTGTGTCAGCCTCATTCAGGGGGGAAACCATGCATCCGACTTCATGGAGAGCAAGTCATCCACACCCCTCTATAACCAACGTCATCGGAAGCTTGCCCGATAATGGGTTGCTCGATGATAACGTGGATTGGCATAATGCATTTGACGAGGCTTTAAAATAGGGTGGGACGGATATTGCGTCAATTGTTTTTTATGACTAATAGATGCGCACGTGTAACACACTGTAATCTTAGATATTGTTTTTGTTTATTGTAGTTAACAGTCATATATTTACCGTCATGTTGAGGTCTAATAATGTACTCCCTCTGTAAACAAATATAAGAGCGTTTAGATCACTAAAGTAGTGGGACGGAGTATGATGCATTGTGTTGGGGGTATAAATATACAGGCAAGTAATCATGGGAGGGCACATACCTTCTGCTCAAGCCCCTAAAGGACAAATCCAAAAATCTAAGCACAATTCATTGAAATCTAAGCACAATAGAAAAAGGAGAAGGTTTTCCCTTTACTGGCTTACAGAATCTCCAACAGGCGCGCAACCGCGTGGCGCGCTAAAATAAATTTACAGCACCGAAGTAGCCACTTTTTGTGCGCCCAGAGCGCTGGCTCCAGCGGCCGCAGGAAAAAATTCCGTGCGCGTGCCGCTCCAGCAGACGCGCTAAACTTTTACACCGCGCATGAGCAGCCGACGCTTGCAACATGTTCATTTTGACAATATGGTGATATTTCAAACATAAAAAAAAAGACATAGCATAGTTCAATTGCACGGCACATCAACAATCATGCCACATCATCATCGATGATGTTCAAAATCACCCAACCAAGTTCATGACATAAAAGTTCACACAAACAAATGGCACACCAATAATCATGCCACATCCTCATCATCGTCCTCCTCTTCCTCCGATTCATCGAACACTTTGTGCGCATCGGCCGCCGGCGCAACAAGCGAGTTCGCGGGCGCTTCGGTCGCCACCTCATCTGTCGCACGCCCTGCAAGTTTCTTCTTCGGCCGCCTAGAGGAGTCGTCCGCCACTTTGTTCTTCTTCCCGGACACCTTGCCCGCCTTTGCCACCGCCGCATTTGGGAGCTTAGAGAGGGGGCACGTGGCTTCACGGCGGGCGCCGGCGCGACGCCACCCGCCGAAGTCATCCGTGGCGCCATGAAAAGGCCCCGCGCGAAACCGGTGCTTGGAGGAGCACCGGTGGAGGCGAAGCCAAAGCTCCTCGGGTTAGGCTGGAGCGCCCGGAACGGTTGCGCGCACAAAAATAGGCAATTTTTCCAGCGTGGCCCTAATATCGCGCGCCTGTTGGAGATGCTCTTAGAGATTAGGTATAGTTACATATTTTTGGAAACAGAGACCCGCCACAGACCACGCCGGCCAGCAAACTGCGCCCAGCACCATCGTGCAGGAGCACGCGCAGCCCGCCCCCAATGCCCCGCCGTCTACGCCCGGCCCCGTGTTGCAAGAGCACACATAACCTGCTCTCGTCACCCAGCAGCCAGCGCCTGACACTTTGGTCATTAGGTTTAAGTTGGAGGCTGACGACCTTCCGTCCCTGGCTGACGACCTTGAGGAAGTATAGGAGTTGCAAGTTTATGGACGAGCGGGCGGATCAGGAGTGCACACGCGAGGGCGTCAAGTTAGCCGACACCACCCACAGTAACACCGACCATGTTAGAGGCCTGCGTCCATGCCGCATGCCATTTCATAGCCGTATTCAAGGATGCCGCGGGCCGCAAAGCAGGCATGACGCAGTTGATCAAAGTGGTAGAGGTGTTTGTCAGTCACATGGACGCCGCCCACGTGTTTTTAGCCAGCACCGAAGCAGAATGATGTCTAGCTAGCTATATATAGTCAATCGTGTGCTAAAATTAGGACTGAATCTGTTCCCCCAAATCATGTGGGATGTTGTCAAGTCATCGCACACTCTTCGGCCAACTCAACCGTGTGTAGTGTATATCTCACACGGTTCGACAAAGTCAATCGTGCGTGATGGGTCAAAGATCGCACATGGTCCTTTTATTTGCACATAGTTCATATTTGATATCGTGTGTGATGTCTTCATCGGACACAGTTGGCTTTACAGGGGCTTAATAGGACCTGCACTAATGAAAGTCTGGTCTAGCACTGTTGAAAGCGGAGCTTTGGTCCTTGATGCGACCTAACGTAGTTTCAGTGATACGTGTCCTAGTTTTCCATGGAATGTGATCCCTGCCTGCTGTCACATCAAGCCTAGTCACCCATGGACACATGCGGCATGCGGGAGCTCGCCGAGCATATGTTACACATGCACATGCCCTAACATGTTCATTAGGTCCCCGCAAAAAGAAACAGATTCATTAGGTGTATTTGTTTCTAATAAGGTAAATTCCAAATTGTTGGGTACAATAGTACATTTCCTTTTCACCAGATGGCAATTGCACCCCTGCTGAATCGGAAGCATTGTGTACGATAAGTTACTGCGCTTGTACTGTGTGTTTTTAAATAAAAATAGCATTGGAGGGATTGTCAATCCTCTATCAACGTTGTAGCCATGCATGAAGACTACACAAGGAACATAAAGGCTATAAATTTACTAGGACTAGGAGTATAGAATTTCATTTTTGGGCGATCAAAGTCAAATGATGTAACTTGCAAGAAAGAAAAAAGAAAAAAATATGGATCTCCGTGCAAGATCCCATGAATATAGCATTGATTAATACTTGGTTAAGTTTCAATCTGACTCCAATCCCGTTTCTTGAAACCCACATGTGAGAAAAGGCCGAGCGGATGGATATACTAGATGAGAATGCATGCAATTATGCATCCGCTAGCTTCACGAGGAAATTTGTGTATATATGTACCCCCACCAACCTGCCCCTCTTGGATAACCCAGCTCTACCTAGCAGCAGTAGCACCTCGATCAACGCACAACACAAGACAATATGCGTTCAGCACGCCACATCCACCTCGCGGTCTGGGCCCTTCTCCTCGTGCACTTCTCAGCCTTCGTCCCGGCAGCCAGAGCACAGCAAGAAATCGGTGAGCAGAAATCTTCTATGGATTAACTATAGTCTTAACTAACTCTTCCACCATTGATTAATTCCTAACGAGTACGCACATCTCTTGCATGCAGACGATGAGTCGGAGTTCAGCTACGTCCGCGGGGCCAAGAACGGGCCGGAGAACTGGGGCAAGATCAAGGAGGAGTGGGCGACGTGCAGCACTGGGCGGATGCAGTCGCCCATCGACCTCTCCGACCGCCGTGCCTCCTGGGCGCCCCACCTCGGCTACCTCCTCACCGCCTATGCCCCAGCTGAGGCCTCCATCGTCAATCGCGGCCACGACATCGCGGTGATGTTCCACAACGACGCCGGGAGCTTGTGGATCAACGGCACTCTTTACCACCTCAGTCAGGTGCACTGGCACTCACCCAGCGAGCACCGCCTAAACGGCCGCCGGTACAGCCTGGAGCTCCACATGGTTCACCTCAACGCCGAGAACAAGGCTACCGTGATCGGCCTCCTTTACAGTATCGGCAACCCGGACCATTTTCTGCACAAGGTACGTACGTCTCTCCAACTCCAGTTTTCTTTTTTCTAAGCCGGGCCGGATTTGACCTAATCCGTTGCATGCAGCTGGAGCCTTACCTGCGGAGGATGGCAGACATGAACGAGAAGGAGGAGAAGGTCGGCGTGGTAGATCCCTGGGAGGCGAGGGGAGATGGCGAAGCCTACTACCGGTACGTGGGCTCTCTCACCACGCCGGCGTGCGACGAGGGGGTCATCTGGACCGTCATCAAGAGGGTACCTACCTCGCTATGTTGTTAATGACTTTTAACAACCACATTTAGACCTTGAATGCTAACTTGCAAGAAATTAAATTACGCACAGGATTTACAAAGTTATGGTCCTCTTTCCACTAACCGCATGATTTTCTCTATCAAATGTGATGGAATTTATTAAAATAATTACATGGTTTTGCAGGTTGCTACCGTCTCCAGTGACCAACTAAAGCTTCTTACCGACGCTGTCCATGACGTAATTAAGCTGTTCCATAAATTAATCTCTGCAATCTTTTTCAAGAAAGCAAAGTGCATATATTTGTTTGTTTGTACTGTGTGTAGGGCTTTGAGATGAACGCGAGACCCCTTCAGAAGGTGAATGGCAGAGATATCGGCTTGTTCTGCCCTGATGATGACCATGAACGCTATTACGCTGCTGCTGATCATTAATTAGCTCTACCCTTGAGCCAACCTGACGGATTGACTGCATATTTGTTAATGTAAGATAATATCATTAAATACCTTCGTTTGACTAGCTTACAACTGTCGGCAAATAATTGTTTCAAATGAAAACTATATATTTTGGCATGTCTCAGTTGTTGGCAATTAATGGCGAAGAAGAGCGATGACATGGAACACTGCAAACGATCGTGACTCTGCGACAAGCAGGGATGTTTGTTGGCCTTGGCACGGTTCTTATAATTCCTTAATAAAGTCAAAGTCACAGACGTGTCGTTGTTGATATCTTTAATACTTGGAGAATAAGAGTCAAATCTAGTATGCTATCTTATTTGTGTCTTCTTTCCTTCTATTGCAATAAAAAGCGCTTTGACACGGCATTGCCTTTTTCTTGACAACATGTGCTAGATCATAGTTTTATTCCTGCAATCATTGCACATCAGATCCAATCTAATGTATCATTTTATTATGTAGTATCCTTGCCATCTTTAAGTTGTTTTTTTAATGCACAAAAAAATTGTTCTTTTTTGAATTTTTTATGAATTGTTTTTTGACCGGGTGCAGTTGAGCCCGGGCTCAAAATTGGACATTCGGCTACGGATCTCTATTTCTCAACTTCCTTCTTTACCACACTATAATATAGACATGCTACTACACCCAGTTGGGAGACATAGTGGTGCTATATTCGCTGTTCTTGGCTTGGTATCATGCATGTGGGTGTCATGCACGTTTTTCTTAAAATAAGTCTTGACTCTTATCATGAATTGGACCATGCATGATGCATGCATGTGATCGACTAGGCAGTTTGCACACCAGGGGATGTGCATGTGTATCGCAAAAGGACCGTCCATGAGCATCTCCCGTACGACGTCGATTAAGGTAGGACCCGGCCACCCGGGCCCTTGTCAATTGTCCCTATCCCATAGGCTGCGAGACCTATCCGTGCGTCTAGGTAGGACCCGGAGATTCTCATGGTTATACCATAGACAGAGAGAGCGCGGCAACAAAACTAGATTCATGTGATATATTTGTGCATCGGATGCGCTAAAACTCAGTCGACTGAGTTTTAGCGAAGTCTCGGTCGAGTCCATCGTCAGATTCGTGCTTTAACTTCTGTCTTTTGTACGTTCGAGTCGCTCGCACAAGTCGCTGGCCCCTGTATTGCCGTTTCTATCTGGGCTTTGCTCTTTTCTTTCTTTTTCTTCACTCTAGGCCTTAGGTACGTGTTGGTCTGTGCTTTATTTGAACTTGTTGTGGCTTTTTTTCTTTTTCTTTTCCTTTTTCATTTCTGTTCCATATGGCCTGAGCTGTTTTTTTATTGCTAAAAAACTTATTTTTATTTTCACATTTTCTTGCTTCTTTTCTATTTACTTGTGTGTTCTATTTTTTGTTTGCTTTTTATCTTGTAAAACTTTTTTACTTTCTAATAGTGTGACTCTTGCTAGCTTTCTTTTTCAGGATTCGCTAATTCTCACTCGAATATGAATTAGTTGGGTCTCTGTCGATTCGGTAGCCATAAGAGCTTGATGCAAAGATTCGTGCAGTGTATCACTTTTCCTGTTTGTTAAAGTTGACACGCGGACATGTCGTACGCAATGGATGGTAGACTTTTTTTTTCGTGAGAGAGCAATCAATACGCCAAGCCTCTCTTGTGGCCTATGCTCTTTTATCTTTCTTTTCTATTTAATTGCAGCCTTGGAGTTACGAGGGATGCACACAGATCTTTTGCTCTTGTACGAGCGGTCAGTTTTTACTGAAGCATCTGAAATTGGTATTGTCTTTTTCGTCCTTTTCGTTTTTTGTCTCACGTTTCTATTTTAATTTTAATCATTTTTCTTGGTTTTTAGTTTCTACTGCTTGTTTTATTTTCCCTCTCTTTTTAGGAAATATAGCATAATAATATATTACTTATTTCATTTATTATGCATTACCCTTTTGTTCAAATAATAATGCTTTTTCATTTTTGTCTTTCTGCTACATTATTTTATTCTTTCTATTTTTCTATTTCTTTTATTTGTAATTCTTCTTCTTGATTAAAGCATTGCTTACCAAGGTTTAGGTGTGGAAGAAATATGAAAGTAGTGGATCATGGTATTCCTCCACCTTTTCCCTCTGTTCCTCCGGATGTGGTTTTTCATGTCAAACCGCTGGGAATGTGACACCTACCACATGTTTGTCACTAGGTGCGGAACTACAGTGTCCACTTCGATTGTAACTTCGGTGTTTTGTTGGGGATTTGAAGTGGCGAGTTGTATCTACGCCACTAGGTGTGCAACTGCAATCGTGTGTGTGTGTGTGTGGGGGGGGGCTTGCTTAGTTGTTATTCCGCCACAAGGCACAATCGCAATCGTCGCCTCGAATGCAGTTCCATGTCTTCAAGGCGACTTCAACTTAGTTGTGTTTTGTGGGGAGGGTTAGTTGCATGTCTTCCAATAGGCATGCAACTGCATGTGCCGCCTTCGACTAGAACTGAAACTTGGTTTTGTATGTGGGCGGCGGGAGGGGGAGGCAGTTGCATGTGTAAACTAGGCATGCAACTGCAAGTGTAGCGCCCCGACCGCAACTGCAGTTGCATGTGTACACTAGGCATGCAACTACAAGTATCAGCCGCAGTTGCAACTACATGTCTTCCAGCACGACTGCAACTGAACTTTGTTTTGTCGAGGAGCTGTGGGAGAGTGGGGGAGCAGTTGCATATGTACACCAGGCATGCAACTGCAAGTGTCGGGCCCCGGCTGCAATTGCATGTCTTCCATCACGACTGCAACTGAACTTTGTTTTGTTGGAAGGCGTCGGGAGGGGGGAGTAGTTGCACGTGTACACTAGGCATGCAACTGCAAGTGTCACCCCCACTGCAACTATATGTCTTCCATCACGCCAACAACTGAACTTGTTTTTGTCGGAGGATGGTGGGAGGGGGGCTTGGGTAGTTGCACGTGTGCACTTGGCATGCAACTGCAAATGTCGCGCCCGACTGCAATTGCATGTATTCCATCACGAACGCAACTGGACATTTGTTTTGTTAGAATGCGGTGGGAGAGGGCGGGGGCAGTTGCACGTGTACACTAGGCATGAAACTGCAAGTGTGCCCCCTAACTGCAATTGCATGTCTTCCATCACACTCGCAACTAAGATTTGTTTTCTTAGATGGAGGTAGGAGAGGGGGCAATTGCATGTATGGCACTAGGCATGCAACTGCAAGTGTAGCGCTCAACTACAAATGCATGTCCACATAACACAAATGCTATTGGTCTTTGTTTTGTCTGATGGGGGCACGAGAGGGGGGGTTGCATGTTTGTCACTAGGCTGCAACTGCACGTGTAGCGCATCGACTGCGACTGCATGTCCCCTAATGCGGGTGCAACTAGGCTTTGTCTTGTAAAATGGAGGCACGAGATGTGGCAGTTGAAAGTGTATGTTAGCCATGCAACTATAATTGTGACGCCTAGCTACAGCTGCATGTCTACCCACCCGACTGCAACTCACCTTTGTTTGTCGAGGGGCGGTGGGGAAGGGGGCAGTTTCATGTCTGATACTAGCATGCAACCGCAAGTATCACCACCGATTGCAATTGCGTGCCTACCCATCTGACTACAAGTGACCTTTGTTTTATCGGAGGGCGGTGGGAGATGGGGGAGAGATGCATGTCTCACACTAGGCATCCAACTGCGGTCATGGCCCTCGACTGCAGCTACATGTATGGCAACTAGTATTAGAGATACATTAATTAATTTGTATTTTTGTGTGATTCTTTCTGCATTAGGAATTGGATGTCTTCCATCACGCCTATGTTTTGCCACTAGGCATACAATCGCAAGTGGTGCATGTACTGCAATTTGGTGGTGTTTTACGGAGGTGCTGCCACTAGGAGAGAGCCAACCATCGTATCATTGTCTTATTTATTTTCTTTGTTTTTTTTCATGATTTACATTTACTACATTTTTTTGTAAATACATGGTGAATATTTCCGTAAAACACATGATAATTATTTTATTTAAATACGCGATGAACATTTTTATATTATGCGGTGAAAATCAGATAAATGTGTGATGAACATTTCATAATATACAATGAACATTTTTATGAATACACGATCAATATTTAATTTTGTATAAATACAAGATGATACAAATATAGGACGACCATTTAAATACACGAAAACACGAACAATTTTAATTTTACACTATATAGATTGCTTCTCATTTTTAAAATTAATTTTCATAGTTTTCTTTTGGATCTATGAAAAAAGCTGAAACAGGACATGAGCTGGCACAACAAACACTAATGGCGTATGTAAGGCAACTGTTTTGCTGGCTGTAAGAAATACATGCACGGCACAGTACACCTTTTTTGTGGCATAGAACTATTTTATATATTTTACTAGTTTTTTTTAGCAAATATATCTTTTACTAGTGTATTTTGCTGTTGTAGAAAAGACAAAAAGCCCAAGTAAGCGAGCAAGCCCGACAGAAAGAGGAGACAAGCTAAGAAACACAACCCAACAGGAGCAGCCCCAGCCCAAATAGAAAACCAGCCACGCACCTAAAACAGAAAGACAAACTATGTATTACTACGTACCTGAGGATCAGTCGTAACATCTGATTGTATACGTGCTTACGTCCGTCGACTGAGACTTCGTCAAGTCTCACAAACCTTTGTGCATACCTTGGCCGATTCTGCCCATGTCCCATTCATGAGATTAATTTCGCGGCATGCAGTCCAATATCAACCTGCTGATTTGCGGAGTTGGTAGGCAAATGCGGAGCAGATAGAAAAGTCCAGGTAGATGTATTCAAAATACTATCTACCACGCGGAGGGTCTGCGGCTGTTTTCCTACCTACTCCGATGTCCCTTTCAAGAGAATAAGGGCACCGAAATTCATGCCATATTCAACTTCTTCTGTGCGGCTTTATTTGAAAAGCTGGCTAGTAAACGCAAACACATGCAACAACTTCTTTGTCTTGTTGGCAACTCACTCGGTTGGTCGTCAATTAGTCAGATGCCCATACATCTAAGATTTGCTCCGTCTGTTCTAGTCTGACCAAATATTGTTGAGCACATCAAATTGGCAGGCTGAGCATCTTTCCCTGTCTGAGTTTTCAGTGGGTAGAGACGTTGCTGTCGACTACAAAGCATCATTGGTGACTTCGCCAATCAGAAAATGTTGTGCGATCTCAGTATCTCGGAGGTACTCTTAATGTAGGATGTGTGTGTGTGCGTGTTCATAGTGGTACTTGTTTGGACATGTATGTTTTTTTCTGCATGATACTATGTGTCTCATTTATATCACATGATAGTATAAGTCACGTACATGCCAACCTAACAAAACTGAAAAAGGAGCACAATGCTAACTTTTGCACACAGAAAAACCAACCAAGAAGTAAAAATACAAACAAACCCGAAAAATCCTCTGAGTTTGACACCAACGTCTGTCTGTCACCTGCCAATGGCACTACAACCACAACAACCATCAAAGAAAAAAATGACCGATCACTTCCACCACCAAGCTCGACGCGGCTCCATTGCTGATGTAGTTTTGCGGACCTCCAAGATGGCTCTCAATAAAGGCGAAGCCATTGTCGTTGAATGAATCAGACCGAGCAACACCCTGAGCACGCCATCGAACTCCAGATCAGGCACCCCCACACGACTAGACGTCAGAGGAGGAAACCATACCCGCCTGCCACAAACCACGAACCCAACACACAATCCATCATCTTCCAGATGTCTTCGATGCGGACCACAATCTGCATCCGCTCCTGGACTATCTCACAAGATCCAGGCCGGTGCTGGAGCAAACGGCGTCGCAACGGCGGAGCCAGAGGACACAGGTCCACCACGAGGATGCCCACCGCTGCTGCACCATCCTTGCTTAAACGGACTGGTTTTTAAATCCAATCCCAACGTGGATCACCTCGTCGAGGAAGGATCTGAAGATGGTGCAACCATCGCCACCACCAAAGCAAAGATGATGATACACCCAATACCCTAAGCTACTAATGCCTAAACCGATCCGCACACATGGATCCAGCAAGCCCTCTCACTATCGATGACCGAGGTCGTCGGCGTAGGGAAGCCGCCGGAGGACGGCAGCGGAGAGGAAGTGCCCTGACGGGTGCAGGCGAGATGGCCTTTCTTTCTTTCCCTTGTAGAAGGAAAGTGATCCTAATTTCTTGTATGTACATGATGATTATATTCTGTGAAAAAAATACTATATGAGAATTGTATATGGCCACGTGCTTCCACTCGAGTATTAGTATTCGGTAGGTATGTATGATGTACTAACGAATTATAACCGAGAGCGGCATTTTGGCTCCTAGGTGCATATGCACCCATTGTCGAAATACACATTTTGAAAAGTTGAAAAATTCGGAACAAAAATCCCGCGTGTATATCTGGACATTTTATTTGCGTTCACAAGGTTTCGGTGAAAAACGACGTTTTTTGCGACTTGTGTAAAAAAGATAAAGAAATGCCTCGTGAATAGTTAGAATGAAGCATCAGAAATTGTCTTTTTTACACAATCCACAAAAAACGGCGTTTTTCACCGAAACCTTGTGCACACACATAGAATGTCCGGATATACACGCGGGATTTTTGTTTTGAATTTTTCAACTTCTCGAAATGTGTATTTCAACAATGGATGCATATGCACCTAGGAGCCAAAGGCAATTACCGATTATGCCACCGATCCTTTTTTTATAGATGGAAAACTACCATCCTTGTAAGCAGGCGAACGCATGCAGGCGAATCTAATAACTTCCGTTGCGTCCATATACAGCTTCACAACAAAAATCTAGGCAGCTGCTACGTAGGTTTCTCGGCTTCTTCGGCAGGTGGCGACTGATAGATCTCGGCAATGGTCGGTCATTGCGCCCGGCGTGCCACTCGCCTGCCGCGCACTATTAAAGAAAACCTCATACACAGAAACGTACCAGTAACGCATGTTAAAAAGAATCGCTACTATTATTTACCACTAGTGCCCGGCAAATAAACGCACTGCAGCTAAGATTATGGCAGTAGCGAGGCGAAAGAATAGTAGCAGCGAGCTCACGGAAAGCACGTTGTTGCTAAGATGGTTGTAGGAGCGTGTTTTACGCGGAAAGCAATTACTGGTAATGAAAAGAAAATAAAATAGAAAAATATATACAAAAGTAAATGAAAATGAAAGAAATAGAAAAAGGGGACAGGAAAAAAGAAAATATGAAGGAAAATAAAAGAAAAAGAAAAATAAAGGAGAAATGTGTAGCAGCAGCGTGCTTTCAGGACAAGCGATATAGCTAACATATCAGTAATGTGTTCTGTTAGCCCGCACTATAGCTATGTTAGTTATAGCTAATGTAGCAATAGCGCTTTTCCGGGAACGCGCTACTGCTATTTTTGACTTAACCGCACGGTTCTTCTTTCCTCCGGCCACTTCCCTCAAATTCCCCTTCGATCTGCTGCCGTCGCCGTTGTCCCCCTGCATCGCCGTCGGCCGCCGCCGCGCGCTCTCCCGTCGTCCTCTGCACGCCCTCTGCTGCCCTCGGTGGCCGCCGTTGTCATTGCCCTCCACAGCGCGCCCGAGCACCGACCCCGACCCCAACCTCGACGCCGCGTGCCCCTCCCTCGGCCGCTCCCTAACTCCGCCGGCGCCCGAGGTGAGCACGCCTACGCCTCCTCCTCCTCCTCCTCCTCCTCCTCCCCTACCTCTGCCTAGCTAGGGTTCCTAGGGTTCATCATATTTTAGGATTCATCTAATTAGTTAGGGTTCATCTAATTAGCTACTACTTGTAGATTCTTAAGTAGTTATATAGTTATTGTGCACCCAATGTAGTTAAGTAAATATAATTATAAACTAGATGTTAATTAAGGCAGTAGTTGTAGATGCTTAAGTAGTTTCTAGGACAATTTCCTAGGGTTCATCAATGGTGCTTAAGTAGTTGTAGATGGTTAAGTACCTAGCTAGGGTTCATCTGATTAGTTAGTACTTGTAGATGCTTAAGAACTAGGGCAGTAGGGTTTAACTAGATGTTAATTAGGGCAGTAGTGTTTAGTTTAGAGAAAAATTCAATATAGTTTTCTTACTGTTTTTTAGTAAGTGTTTAATAGAATTAGTAAGACAATTAATAGAACTAATTTAGTTTTAGTAAGAACTAGTTGAATTAATAGAACTAGTTTATTTTTAGTAAGAAAATTAATAGAAATAGTTGAACTAGTTTATTTTAGTAAGAACTAGTTTTTTACTAAGAAAATTAATAGAACTAGTTGAACTACTTTAATTTTAGTAAGAACTAGTTTATTTTTATTTATAGTAAGTGCTTAGTTGAACTAGTTGAATTAATACATCTATTTTATTTTTTGTACAAAAATTAATAGAACTAGTTTTTTTCAGTTAAAGCAATTATTCCCACATCAACGTCGATGATGCCTATCCCGCATCCTCGTCGTCAACTCGGCGGAGGAGGGCTGCTTGATCAGAGGGGCCATGTCCGGTAATGGGCTCCGCCGTGCTGGTACTGGGATGTGCTACCTTCTAGGAGGCGCAGCTTGTTGAGGAGTCAGCCCATCATTGACCCAATCCTTCTTTGGTGGCAGTTGCCCGGGCCAGTGACGGTGCGGAGGCTTAAGAACCCCGTGGAGGTGATACGTCACCGTGTCAATGAGGAGGACGAGCATGTCCGTCGCTACATGGTTGCGTTGGAGGGCAGGTTCTCCAATACCTGGCAGATTCTTCAAGGATCTCACTAGAGCTATGATCTTGTGATGGTTCCTTCTCTTTGGGTGTCCACCGCCCGGGCCGTACCCGTCGTTCGCTAGGGTTTTAGCTATATTAGTGAGGTTATATATATGATACTATTCAAGATGTATTAGTGGTAGTATTCGATGATGTACGAACGCAAGAGATGATTTTGTTTTGCTTATTGAATGCATGCTAATTTGAATACTAATTTATTTTATGATTTAGTTTTGCTTATTGAATGCTCAAATTGGAGAACTACTCCTATTTTGAATGCTCAAATTGAAGAGCACTATGCAAAGCGTATGCATTTGATTGGTTGATAGTTTATAGGGTTTCACTAAGTCGTAAGATGAGGATAATAATGTTTTTATTTATATTTTATTTTTGCAGCCAAATCTCCATGTCGTCGTCGCCGTCGTCCCCGTCGCGAACCCCCTCCGACCTCGAGGTGAGACCAGCCAAATCTCCATGTCAATATGAGTCCTATAAGATATTTTGAATTTTTTTTGTTCATATTTTCAACCATTGAAATGCAATGACCATCAAGTTTGAATGCAAATAGGATACGTGCTTGCCCAAGTGTCCATGTTTGCAGGTAACACCTCCGAGTGGCCTATGTTTTGTCGGAGTGTTGATTAATTTCCGTTCCGGCAAATTTCAGCCGCTCGATATGACCTTTTTTTAGCAAAGGTCATGCCGGATTTTTCCGTGAATTTTGGCATGAGTTGTGCTAGAATATGTAGGAAATATCGAGTGGCCTGGATTTTCTAGAAAGATAATTAAACGACATTTTGGGTTGACTTTAAGTCTGTCGACGCTCCATACATGACAATCGAAAAATGAGTGAGGGGAAAGTCTGCACCATATATGAGAGAGGAAGAATCCCGACTGTTGTCGTGGGGGTCATTTCTCCTTCTTCTCCTTGTGCTAGACCTTTGTTATGCACTAGGGGAAGGAGGAGTAACGACCATCACCGACGGTCGAAAAATCAGTCAGGGAGTGTGTCCACCATATATGAGAGAAGAAGAATGCCGACTGTTGTCGTGGGGGTCGCTTGTCCTTTTTTCTCCTATGCTAGACATTTTGGTTTAATATACTCGGGAACGAAGGGAGGAGCGACCATCACCAATGGTCGAATATATACACCATGTGAGCTGAGAGTTTTCAAAAAAAAGACTTGACGGACCGATAGTCAACCCGTGCTGAATAATAACGATCTAGTTTAGTTTTTGTAGTACATATATTGAATTTTAGAAGTTTAATCTTTGAATTGTGAACATAGGAAATGTCGTCGGACGAAAGTCTCGCGGAGTGCTCCTGGTGCAGCGACAACCGGGGTTTCTACGAAAGGCCTCACTTGGTAGAAAGTCAGCGCTTCAGCATTAAGCTCCAGGAGACCGTTAATGTTGAAACGGTACGCTACTACGCAAAGTTTTTTTCGCAATTAAGCTCGACTTCTACTACTTCAACGTGTAATTTTCGTCTTTTAAAATTCGACTAGCTTATCTCATGCCATGCAAGACGCTATGTCTTGTAGAGGATGGATTTTCAAGATCATGAAAGTATGGAAAAAAAGAAAATTCACCGAAGGACTCATCATGATATGGATTTTGATGTAAATCTATACAATTCTGAGAGCGTAACCCATTTTGGTTGCCCTAATTGGGAAGAACTTTGCAAGATGTATGATTTTCATGAGGGTATGCTTGTCACCATGGATCTTGGTGATCCTGACATCGCGCAAGACGATATGGACATTTGGGTCCTTGTTGATACGCTTCCAATTCTACCGCTATGTGAGTTTCTCAAACATAGTTATTAAGTAATTTATATTGTTTATTTCAAAATAGTTGACAGCTTATTTCCATTGATAACTTATTTTTATTTTTGGGAAGAGCGCTACTGCTATATCCACTTAGGAGTACTAGTAATTACCAATAGCGCTCTTCTCAAAAAGCGCTACTACTAAGTGGATATAGCAGTAGCGCGGGTGAACACACGCTACTGACAATCTTTAGTTGTAGCATCGTATCAGTACGTAGCGCGGTTACCCGGCCTACGGATAGGCCATAAACACGCGCTACTGCTAGGCTTTTCCCTAATAGTGGCGGCATTCATGCCGCCGGTAGCCGTCTACCATTCACGCTCGACAAGCAACAAAACCAGATCTTCAACGGCGCCGCTCCTAGAACCCAGGCCCAGATCTGCCGTCGTCGACGACGAATCTCACCGAAAGCTCCGGGTATGTAACATACGTGGAATGGATCATCGATATGCAAGCGTGAATTCTTGATCCAGTCACTTCGATCGTACGTAGTTTAGTGTTCCATTCTTAATTTTCTTTGGCATATAGTACGTCTACATGTTAATTTGTGAAAGTCCGTGTGATGCATGCATGGCGCAGTACTTGGGCGTCTCCGGGTACATGTTCACGGCCGCCGTGATGGTGGCCTCGTGGTTTTGGCCCGATTGGCAAGACTCGCTCACCACCACCATCGTGTTCTCCTACTCCACGGCGATCATCCTCCTGCTTTTCAAACATTGGGACAACAAGGAAGGCCAGATAGCACGGCGTTGCTATGAAAGCACATGGGTATGTGTAACACAATGCATGCATGCACTAATGCTCTACCTTATCAAAAAATGTTATTAACTAGTATATTGTTAGGATTGATCCATATAGTTTGCATTTTTCGGTCTTCTAATTTAGGTGCAGATGTTGGTGATCACCGGGATCATGTTGATCGCAATGGTGCTGCCGGTCTCCATTTTCCCTCCTAAGTGTTCATCTCCCTGGTGGCCACCGCATTTAGTTTCTTGCTTCTCCATGTCTGGGATGCGGAACATGAAAGGGAACGGGCACAGGCTGCATCGGTAGGATCTGAAGAAACGTCCACGGATCTGGCATAGCCTTCTGGATTCCACATTGCGGGGGGGAATTATTTCCGTGTATAAGTAAATCCTTCTTACGTATAAACTTTGCTCTAATGAGCACACTAAATAATGCACGAGTACACTACTACGTACGGCTACCGAAACAATGGCATAGAGCCTCTTTCTAGCCGCCGCCTCCTCCTCCAAGAAAAGCTAGGGTTCGTGCCTCTCGTCGGCTCCGCCGCAGGTCCACCTCGTCTCCGGTGGCCCTAGGGCCATGGGGGCGTGGTGGATCCTGGCCAGGGCCGGCGAGAGGGCTCCGTTGTTAGTCGTTCCTTCAAATTTTGTTAGGGTTTGTGTCCTACTCAGGAAGACGAGACGGTGGCGGCTCCCTGAAGATGGAATAAAGGTCTCCCCGCCTAGTCCCCGTTCCGATGGTGCGTCTAGCATCGTTGGTGGGCGTGTGGAGGTGTGTCTCCGGCGGATCTATCCTCGGTGGATTTGCTCGGATCTGGTTGTGGTTCATCTATGTTCGTGTGTCTTCAGGTTGGATCCTTTCGATCTACGTTATTCTTCATCAGCGGCGGTTGCTGTTCTGGTGCGCTGGTCCTACGGGGCCTTAGCACGACGATTTTCCGACTGTCTACTACAGCAAGTTGTGCCCGACTCCGGCGAGGGAGGGGTGATAACGGCGGCGCGCCTTCGGCTCGTTTCAGTGATTGTAGTCGTTGCTAGGTGGTCTACGGATCTGGATGTAATTTTTATTATTTCTAGTGTTCGTTGTATTGCCGTGATGGAAGATGAATAGATTGAAAGTTTTCTCGAAAAAAAAATGAGCACACTAAATAGTCCTTACCGTGATGTTATAGCAAAGGACGAATAATTCTACAGAAATACCTATTTGTTTGTACCGAAAGGGAAAGCTCCAGTTAACCCTCTTAAAGAGGACAAGACATTCTTGACGTGCCCCGTTTGATTATCAGACTCGTTCTTTGTATCGTGCCCACCAGCATGCCCCCCTTTCAATAACGCAGATAGCTACTGCATGTATATGTCTAGTGTGCGTGTGTGTGTGTGTGTATACAGACCCGCCAACTCGCACTCAACACAAAACACAAACATGTGTTCAGCTCGCGACCTCCGCATCGCGGTCTCGGCCCTCCTCCTCCTCCTGCTGCTTTCCGCCGGCGTCCTGGCGGCAAGAGCCCAGCATGAAATCGGTGAGCTCTGCTCCGCTCTCTCAAACAAAAATCTTATATATTGTATTAAATCCAGCGCTTGTACGTGTATTTCTCGATTAATTCTTCCACCATTACTTAACTTTATCAAGTTGTATATCTCTTGCATGCAGACGATGAGTCAGAGTTCAACTACATCCGCGGGTCGAAGAAAGGGCCAGAGAACTGGGGCAAGATCAAGGAGGAGTGGGCGACGTGTGGCACCGGGCGGATGCAGTCGCCCATCGACCTCTCCGACCGCCATGCCGCAGAGGCACCCAACCTCGGGTACCTCAATCACTCCTACCTGCCTGTAGATGCCTCCATCGTCAACCGCGGCCACGACATCATGGTCAAGTTCAACGGCGACGCTGGGAGCCTGTGGATCAACGGCACCGCGTACCACCTCAAGCAAGTCCACTGGCACTCCCCTAGCGAGCACCGCGTAAACAGCCGCCGCTACAGCCTCGAGCTTCACATGGTTCACCTCAGCGCCGAGAACAAGACTGCCGTGATCGGCATCCTCTACAAGATCGGCAGGCGCGACCATTTCCTTCATGAGGTACGTTAGGTTTCTCTAACCCATCTCCTGCCAACCAAGCATTCTTTAATTTGCGCGGAGTTAAAGTTTTAAACTAATCCATTGTGCAGCTGGAGCCTTACCTGAAGAGGATAGCAGACACCAAGGAGAAGGAGGAGATGGTAGGCATGGTGGATCCATGGGAGGCGAGGGGAGATGGCGAAGCCTACTACCGGTACATGGGCTCCCTCACCACGCCGGCGTGCGACGAGGGGGTCGTCTGGACCATCATCAAGAGGGTACCTATGTTGTTAATAACTTTTACCGAGCACATTTATACCAAGATTCTAAAATTACAGGAAATTTGCTTACGGATATACGGTTACTAACGCCCCTGATATTCTCTAACAATACCGCTCAACAGTACGTGCTTTTTGCAGGTTGCCACCGTGTCGACTCACCAACTGAAGCTTCTCACCGAAGCCGTCCATGACGTAATTAAGTTGTTCCATTTATTAATTTCTCCAATCTGTTTTCAAGAAAGCAAAGTGCATATATTTGTATGTTTGTATTGTGTGTAGGGCTTTGAGATGAACGCGAGACCCCTTCAGAAGGTGAATGGAAGAGATATCAACTTTTTCTGCCCTGATGATCACCACGAGCGCTATTACGCTGCTGCTGATCAGTAATTAGCTTTAAACTTCAGCAAGCGTGAGGGATGGACATCATGCGTGTTAATGTAAGATAATATCACTCATTACGTACCTTAATTTGACTAACTTATTACTGTCGATAAATAGTTGTTTCTAATGGAAACTATATATTTTCCCATGCCCTTAGTTGGTGGAAACCACGCGGAAGAAGCATTGATTCCACGGAGCATTGCAATGATCGTGACTCTGCACCAAGTTGAGCTGTTCTTAGTCTCGGCACGGTTGTTAATTCCATTGTAAAGTCAAAGTCACAGACGTGTCGTTGTTGTTAGTATCTTCAATAAATACTTTAATAACATGTGTCCAATCTAGTATGCCGTCTTATTTGCGTTTTCTTTCTTTCTGTTTCAATGAAAAGCGCCTTGATCACGGCTGTGCCATATTGTTGCCAGGTTGCCAAGATGTGCACATCAGATCATTGCACATCAGATCAAATACATCTTATTATGTTGTATCGTTGTCATCTTTAATTACTGTCTTTTTTTCATCTTTTATTTAAATCTATGTATTCTTCTTCTTCAAGAAAGTGTGGTACAGAATCTGAAAAAACAAGTGTGCTAGTGATCTATATTTGTTCGTCTTCCTTCTTTACCGCACTATATACAGGTGCTAGCACGCCCAGTTGAGTGAGATAGTGCTATGCTTGTGTTGTTGGCTTAGTATCATTCACATTTATCCCTATTTAAATCTATTTGATTGCACGTCCCTATCCCATGGGCTGCGAGACATCAAATTTGTGGAGATTTACGTGGTTATACGAGAGAGACAGAGAGGGAGAGTGCCAAGAAGACTAGATTCACTTGATATACCGGTGCCTACCTTCGTCGATTCTGCGGATGTCCCATTCATCCGATGTCAATTAACCTGCCGATTTGTGGAGTAGGTAGGAAAATGCGGAGCAGGTAGCAAAATTAGGGTAGATGTATTCAAAAAGTTATCTGCCGGCTGTTTTCCTACCTATTTATGCCTGAGGTCCCTTTCATGAGAATAAGGAATACACCGAAATTCATGTCATCTTCAACTTCTTCTCTCCGGCTTTATTCGAAAAGCTAGCTAGTAAACGAAAACTCATGGAAGAGTTGCTTTTTGTTGCTAGTAACTTGCTCGTTTGGACTTATACTAGTCAGATGCCCATACATCTAAGTTCTTGCTCCATCTGTTCTAGTCTGACCAGATATAGTGGAACCCATCAAATTTGCAGGTGGAGCATCTTTTCCCAGTCTTAGTGTTCACAATGCAAAGCAGAACATATGCAAAGTAATTAGTACATGAATAAACAAAAGGTGCAGAGACGACTGTGCAAAAGTTTAAATTTATGTTGAGTACTGAATATCTTAGAAAAACTAACAATATTAGTATTCCAGGAACATATTCCAGGAATATTAGTATTCCAAGAAGTTGCTAGAAATACTAGGCAATACCCATGACCGGAGAATTTCTGTGCTGTGGAATATTGCCAAATCCCCGCCTTAAGGTTCTCGGATGCATCATGTTTCACGTTTCTCTCCCAAAGCAACACCTACGATAGGATGGACGGGTATTACCTCATATGTCTACTTGTGACGCTTGTGTGTAGGTACATGTGTGAGTTGTTCAGTGCGCATCGTTTAGCACGGGTTGGCTTCGATCGACTAACTAATTGTCGTAGGAGCAACATTACTGAAGCACTACTTTCATGGGAAGACTTCAAGCTCATCAGGCAATCATTTCCCTTAGCACCGGCCTCAAGCAAGCCGTAACTCAAGATGGTGGCATTTCAGTGACCCCAACCCAGCCCAAGAGGAACATTTGCTTATCGCTAGGCCCAGAAAGGTATGTCACCTGCCAGTGTGGCATGCAAACAAGGAATGGATCAAATGAGTGCATTTTAAGAAATATATCTATATCTATCTCTACTACTTAAAAAAACTAGGTTCCCCTTTCACCCTCTTCTTTGTCCAACCTCCCTATGCCCCCTCCCCCCCTTCTCATCTCCTGTTTAATTTTTTTCTCTTTCATCTCTGATTTTTCTCTCAAATAGTCAATAAATTCTTACCAAATAACTGCTTAACAAGAAGATGACATTTCCTCCCATCTCTGATCTTTCTTTGAAATAAAATTGTTTTTGGTAAGTCAATAAATTCTTACCAAATAACTGTTTAACAATAAGATGACAGGTAAATCATGGCAGATGCAAACAAAATCTTGCAATGATTTTAGCACGCCAATGTAATAATGGACGTGCAATGATGGGGAATGTAATACTCCCTCTGTTCCTAAATATAAGTCTTCGTGGATATTCCACTATGGACTATATACGGAGCAAAATGAGTGAATCTACACTCTAAAATGCATCTATATACATCTGTATGTGGTCCATAGTGAAATCTCTACAAAGAAATATATTTAGGAACGGATGGAGTAGAATGTTTATACTCCCGTTGCAACGCACGAGCGGTTATTTAATAAAATGTTTATACTCCCGTCGCAGCGCACGGGCAGACCCCAAGGGGTAGGTGCAACTATCTGGACCATCAAACCGCTTCAACCCAACGACCTAGACTACTCCAATGTTTGAGTGCTTGATATGTTTAGCAAGCAATTAATATCATATCAAATACCAATGTCAATGAAAATCACATAGTTAACGCCCAAATAATATATTACCTAATATCTACATGTAATATGCTGCCTAATATCAATTATCCTACCTAATACCTATGTTCAATTAAAATACTTTCTTATATCAACGTGCATTACACGTACACATTACTAGTATATACAAAGGAGTGATATTGGAGTTGGTGGTGATTAGATGTGGCTGCAGCCATCGAAGGAAGACTTACGACGGCAAGCCTGTAGCCATAGTCCTGATCATAAGATGCATACTGAATTTGTTAGTCCTTAGTGAAGTTAATACATATGCATCTCTCGTACTCACAAGGAACTGCCCATTTTCACAAAAATACATGTGCATGTAAAGAATTAGTTTACTTGGCGCTTTCTCTCACGTATATAGAGTATTAGGGCATCTCCAAGGCATGTGCCCATTTTAGGTCTATTTGTCATGACTGTCACGTCCAGAGAATTTTAGCCGGGCAAGACGAGCGCCAGCTTCGATAGTCCAAAATCCCTGAATCCAGCCCCAAATCAGAGGTGGCGTAGTGGAGTCAAGACGTGCGCCACGTCCTACCAACAGTCCTTCCCCGCACCCTTTTTAACATCCTCTCGGCTCACTCTTTACATCACTCCAACCCAAACCCTTAGCCGCCGCCTCACTGCGATGGGCAAGAAGATGACCGTAGAAAAGCGCGAGCGCTGCAGGGCACTGTGGCTGCTCAGCGGCTACCGGTCCGACGAGCCCCACGATGACAGATATGGTGGGAGTTTAGGCTGCCATTCGCGCTGCCACAATGACACCCAACCACCGCAGACTGGCCCGTTAGCGCCACCACACCGCCACATGTCGCCTGGGCCATCAACCTCCACCATGTAGGCGTGTGTCAAGCAGGAGCCTTGGTATGACGACGACGTCGTCGACTGGTCCAATCTCGAGTGGGAGGCGGAGTCTCCGCATTTGCAGCAACCAGAAATCAAGTCCGACTGAAATATCCGGGAGGGTCTGAGAAACACTTTGGGGTGACAAAGAGCCCCCATATGTGTAAGCCCACCGTCATGGCGACCATCTTTAGCGCCATCCATCCCCACCACATCCCCACCAAGAGTTCTACCTCGGCCGGTTGAGTGGGTTATACGGTTCGGCATCCTCGTCACGCTCACAACGTTCTACCATCTTGGAATGGTGCTGGGTGCTCCAGTCGATGTCCTTCGCAAAGACACAAGTAGCACCACCGCATCAAGGAAAAAAATGACAAAATTTTGATCATTTCGAGACTGACCGAAAATATTTGTATTTCGTTTGAAATATTTTGTTACTTTTGAATATTTCGATCAATGAAAATATATATATATAGATTTGGAATCCTATTGTAAACATAAGAACAGGCATAGCGCATTGGCTGGTTATCCTCTTAACATCCCAAATGTCCTGAGATCTAGACCTAGAACTGTCTTTTCTTAGTTTTTTTATTTAAACTAGCAAAACGGCCCATGCGTTGTGGCAGGAGAAAAAAATTCATAATCTCCAATGTCCATGACCAAAATACACTATCACACTCAATTTTGTGAAACCGTGAACAATTTTTGAAAATCATGAATATATTTTTAAACTCGGGAACATATCTGGAATCGTTAATATTTTTCAAATTCATGAACATTTTTACACATTTTCTAAAGTCATAAAAAATGAACATTTTATACTATTTGAAAAAAAAGTGTGAATCTTTTTTTCAGAAATTTTGTATATTTTTATAACACTTTTCTTGGATACGTGTACACTTCTAAAATCGATGGACATTTTATTGGAAATTGGTGGAACAAATTATGAAATTCACGAGAATTTCTTTGATTTAACAAACACTTTTTTGAAATGCGTGATCAAATTTTGAATTTGCCAACATTCTATGAATCAATAAATTATTTTGTGAGTCACGAACAGTTTTTTGAATTTTAGGATATTTTTCAATTCATGAACAATTGTTGAATTGGCGAAATTTTGTTCAATTTCATTAACATTCTTGAATACACAAACATTTTTAAAAATGATGAACATTTTTTGATTCCCTGAATATTCGTTTTCAAAGTTGCGAATTTTTTTTAGAAATTGCGAACATTTTCTGAATCCACCAACGTTTATGAATTATTAAACATTTTATTTTAAAATTCAATTTTTTCAATTTTAGAACTTTTTTGAAGTCCCATATTATTTAAAGTATAAAAAACAAAGACTACAAACGAAAATTAAAAAGTTTAAGTTTAATAAACAGGCCGCCAGGACATGGGCCAGCCCAAAAAGGCGCGTTGTATGTTCTTACAATGCGCATAGCGCGGTATAGAAGATATCTACTGCATGAGCTGGCCCAGGCGGGGATTTCCCTGTCTGAAACTTTTTTTGTCACTTATAGGTGTCATCGATGGGTCATAATTTGCAACTTTCGGGGCAATTTCGGTGTCCTACCGCCAGGAGCAATAGCCCCTTTATTATTATTAAGGTAAAGATAGATTTATGCCTAGTTTGCGAAAAACTATCAACAAAATAGAGGCACCGAGAGTCGAATATGGGTATGTGAACATGCGTGTTAGAACCGCACCACTGTGGTACAGGAGTTCCAGTGTTAGATGTGCTAAAGCAGGAATATATTCAATTGTGAATTTAATTTTTTTTAACATTAAAAAAATTGTTGATTTGTCCAAAACAGATTTCGAAATTTCATACATTTCGAGGGTCGGCGAAACTTTTTTGCCATCGAAATTTGAAAGCTTGCACCGCACGTGCTTGCTGAGGCCCAGGCTCCAGACTGGTCGAAGATTAAGGAGTCTAAGGCCCACCGCCTGCGCCTGCTCATTCAAAAGTTTCTCTGTTTGGCTATCATCTAATCGGAGCATGACGCCAGCCACAAGGCAGAGGACGACCAACGCAAGTGGGATGCTGCATCCCACGATAGATGCCACATTGGAGCCCACACCTAGAGTGACGGCGATGACACTAGCAGTGTCCTTTAAGGACATGCATCCCAGATTGCCGTTGTCCAGTAGAGTTTTGGTTTAGATTAAGTTAATTTCATATAGTTTGCCCGTAATATATCTGAACAGCAAAAAAAATTTGATTTTGAATTGTAGAAAAGACGGGATAAATGGGTGATAGCATTAGGTGGTTGGGCATCTACCAACAGACGTATCCGCGGACAAAATGGGGTCGTCCATGTGGGTATTGTCCTCTACGATCCCCTTAAATTCAATATGTTGGTGCACCAAAGTGAATGGCATACGTGTTGTTGCGATACAATGTAACGGGGATGGTGATCCAAATGCCGAGTAATAAGATTATAATGGGGTGCACGTGTACTTTCAGTGTATAGTTTCACCGAAATTTTGGAAAATTTCATTTATTTGTGTGTGTACTGAAATATTTGCTTTTCAGTCAAAATATTTCATGAATTATGGTAGTACCCACGAATTCAGATTTTTTTTTACTACTTTTGAATTTTTTTAAAAATTGGTTATATCTCAGTCAAATTCAAGTGGATATTTCAGTCTATTTGCCGGGATGAAAACTGAAATCAATGAAATTCAGTTAAATTCAGTGATTTAATATATTTCTGAAACTGAATTTCAAAACCCAAATCTGTGAAATACTGGTTTTATGGCTGGGCTTTGATAGTACTACTGTCTAACAGCAGATTGTAGCTGGGTACAGGTCAATATTTATGGAAGGCATTGATTGCACGATTGCGCCGCTGATCCCATCGTTCTTCCCTTCACATCTCTTCCTCACTTCCATCCCCACCTTCTTCCACGGATCTGATCCACTCCCCCCCACCTTCCCGTCGTCCTTGGCCTGGTGATGAGGAACTCCACGGCACTCATGGCCGCGGCACCGCTGCTGCTGCTGCTGGTGTCGCTGGCGGCGGCGGCGGACATCCAGATACGGGACAGGAGCGAGGAGGAGACGCGGCGGATCTTCGTGGAGTGGAAGGCCAAGTACGGGAGGAGCTACGACTCCGTCCGCGAGGAGGAGCGCCGGTACGCGATCTTCAAGGACAACCTGCCGCGGAACATCGATCAGCAGAGCGCCGCCGGGATCCAGCGGCAGCTCAACAATTCCTCCGACCACACCCATGGTGAGGAGTTGAGAGCCTTTCGCGGCGGCTGTTACCTTCCACTAGATGGCTACGGCGACTGGACGAATACCAAGGGAGCGTGGATTGCATACATGCTCTTTGTTTGTAGTTTCATCGTTGTTCTTGCATTTTGTAAATTGCATGCATAGTTCTGCGACTAGTATATTTCAGTTGGATGTAATCCTCGATTGACTCAGATTTGTAGATTTTTGTTGGTCATCTGAAATAGCTTTTCATGTGGGAACAGTTTTTTTTTTTGAGCATCAGTACAGACATAAGCGCTCATATACACACGCATACAATCATCCTTATGAACACACACACGCATACCCTACCCCTATGAAGACCTCCGGAGACCGAGCCGATATCATCTTGAGATTTACGAAGTCACCGAGGCGCTTCATCGTCGACGGAATGTCTCCTTCCACCGAAAGCAAGATCGCCGGAAATCTCGAAATAAATCCGGAATAATGCGAAGACTGCGATTTGAACCCGATGGGTTGTGATACCATCGTCCACCTAACCAACTCAACCACAGGTTGATTCGCATGTAAGAACAGTTTGTCATAGACACATCACACATATACTAGCACAACTCATCCACCCGTGTGCACACGCGTACGCGTACACCCATCCAGCACACACGCGTACACGGACACGTACACACAGCACACATGCGTACACGTACACACACATGTCTATGTACACGCGTACACCTACACACGCATGTACACACGCACACATCATACACATACACGCACACACGACGCACATGTAGCACACACATACATGTGCACATCACAAACGGCCCACTAGTCATTGAGACAAAAATATGAAGGAGGCCACTTTCACAAAGCCTTACCAAAATTTAGCAAGCGCTCTTTGGGTTTGCAAATATGCAAAGTGTGATGACAGATTTAGCAAGCTTTGTAAAAGAAAATTGGTGAGAGGCCACTTATACAAACGCTGTTGGAGGAGGTTTTTTATCCAAGGTTGCTAAAATAGTAAGATAGTGCAAATATAGAAAGGTTGTTCAAGATGCTCTAAGGAACTAGTTACAACTTACAAGATGCAACACCACTGTCGCTGTGCCATTCCTGATCCTAGCCGGGATGCCCCTTCACTACGGTGGATCCAGTTAGTTTTCACGGATGAAAAGTATATATATATATATATATTTGCACTTTTATTTTTGTAATATGGTGAACATTGTTAAAATACAAGCTAAACATTTTGGTATTCCTAGTTTTCGTATATTTCTGCAATTTTATTTTTCTAATATATGGTGAATATTGTTAAAATAAAAACTGAACATTTATTTAATATATGGTAAATTTATTTTTTAATACATGATGAACTTTTATAAATACACACTAAACATTTTATTGGTGGATCCTAGCCAGCAAGCGAGGGCCGGCCTAGTACGTGGCTCCGCGCGTGTATGTTGTTTGGTTTGCTGCGGTTACTTTTTGTTTTTCTGTTCGTGCTTTTTCTTTCTGTTTTTTTGTCTTTTGGTTTTTATTTTATTATTCTTAATTATTTCTTTTTATTTATTTTACGGTCCTTTTTTTCTTTGTTTGTTTTTCTTAACTTTTTCCTACTTTTATTTTTCTATTTGCACTTCTATTTTTGTAATATGGTGAACATTGTTAAAATACAAGCTAAACATTTTGGTATTCTTAGTTTTCGTATATTTCTGCAATTTTATTTTTCTAATATATGGCGAACATTGTTAAAATAAAACTGAACATTTATTTAATATATGGTAAATTTATTTTTAATACATGATGAACTTTTATAAATACACACTAAACATTTTATTTCTTATACAGTGATCTTTTTACATACAGTTAATTTTCTTAATGTACAGTTAACTTTTCTTGATATATGGTGAACTTTTTTCTAACAAACTAACCAGTTTTTCAAATATATTTTTCTATTTTTCTATATTGGTTTTTAATGTTTTTAGCTCTATAAAAATTCCACCAATAGCTTTTCAGGAAAAAATGCCATGGAAATCGCAAAGAATAAAAAGAAGGAAACCCGCTCAAATGAGCTCGTGAGCATGGGTCAGCCCATTTGCGCCTCGCTTCACGCGTCGGGTCGTCTATTTGAGGTACACGTATGTCAAATAGCAGCACTCCTTCACTACTGCTACAATGACTTAGAGCATCTCCAGCCATTCGACGCCCCAGGGATTGAAATATCGCCTCTGGGGTTAGCCGGCGCTATTTTCACCGTGGGGACGGTCGGGTTCCCAACCATCACCCCAAGTTGGCCCCAGACGCCGTTTCTTGAAATACAAGTTCGGCCAAATTTCATACAAAATGACACAAAATTTGGGCGAAATTCAGGCGGTTTTCATTGATATTTGTACTCGAGGACGGCGTGAAGCGTGCGTCTGGGGACGCCGTACCACTGCCGGCGGCTGTCGGAGTTGTGGCGCCCCCGTGGGGCCGGTGCGCCGTTCATCGACGCGAACTGGTCGGCGTGGCGGCGCTGGAAGTACGCAGTCCACAGCGCGTGGCTGTCAGGGGCGTACCTCGGCCGCTGTCGTGCTTCCTCCGGCAGCACCGCCCGGATCCGTGCGAGATGGGTGTGCGGCCAGCTGCGACGACGGGCGGTTTTTATAGCGGTGAGGGGGCGGCAGCAGTGTGGACGCATGGCGGAAGGGCGCGGGACGCGCGGCGGCGGGATTTCACTGTGCCGCCCATGATCAATGGAAGGCTGACCGGCGGCAACATTCACATTGATTCACACAGGAGCCGAGGCGGGGCGCTGATGACGACGGCTCAACCACTGACTCAGCAGGCCCACGGGTGGGAATCCAGCACGGGAAGGTTTTGGCACATTTTTTCTTTCACCCGGCGCCCCCGGTCACCCACCATCGCGCTAGGTTCGTCTGGGTCCGCCGGCGCCAATTTCGGCCCTAACCGGCGAAATTTGGGCTCCTCGGGGCGCGACTAGGCCGTTTTAGCGCCGGCGATAAAAAGCGGCCTGGGGTGGGGGGGGGGAGTGGAGATGCTCTTACAACGGTAGGCTAC